>NDGM011142295.1:0-13271 GCA_002564305.1 Octomys mimax | reverse complement strand
ATGGGTTTTTTTTTTTTTTTACAGGATAAGAAAGATTTCAGGCCTCTGACAAGCAGTTATTCATCTACATTTTAAAACTGGCAAGACATTACCAATTTCATGGTGCTACTCCTGCCACTCAGCACGCCACAAGCCCCACACTCTGCTCACCTGCTGCAAGCAGGACATGCTGGAGCCAGCAAGCGTGTCATCTGCTGCACACACACGCACTGTGTGCTCTGGTGCTGCCAGCTCCCAGCTCCCCAGACTCCTGCTCTAAGTAGCATCACACCTGCTGCAAGGATGCAGGACTCTGCGGCCAACTGGTGGTGGTACTTGCAGTACATTCCCAGGTGTGTAGCTGTTTAATGCTTTGATGACTGTTCAATGGCTCCTTTCAAACACCTAGTCCTGACGGCAGTTACAAACCCCGGGAAAAGAAAAGTCACACAGTGGCAGAAATGCCAGCAAGACAATGAGGAGAGGGGAGCAATTTCTTGAATAGTTGTGCTCTGTGCCCTCCCCACTGGTCCTAACTCCGGCATACCTGGGTCAGCTCCTCAATTTGTCACTGCAAGAAGGAAAACAATAGAGCAGCAGAGAGCTCAGACAGAGGGAGAGGCGAGAGAGAAAGGAGAGAGGAGAGAGGAGATGCACAGGGTATTTACTTGCTTTGCTTGTCTGCAATCAAGTAGGAAGCTTATTCATGCATTTTAAATTAAACCATTATTGTAATAGCTAAACAGAAAGAGCAAACACTGAGAAAGTGGTCTGTCTCTGTAGCATTTGCTGGGGCAGTTTTGCATGCTAAAGTTGGCATTTTGGCTTTATTGTGTCACTTTATGGGCAATAAGATCAGAATTTTTTTCAAATGCAATTTATCTGAAGGAAAATATTAATTCAGAGACTATCATCACAGTTTTGAATTTCAATGTAATTCTCCAACTCATTAAAAATCATGAACTGCTATGTTCATTTCATGCCAAAGTATCTGAATACAAGGGGGTAAATGTGGTAAGCCACAGGCTGGAAGCCTGTCCTTCCAGCAGGTATGCACTGGGTTTCTTCAGATTGCTAATTGATTTATTTATTAATTTTGCAGTGCTAGGAATTGAAAACAGAACCTGCACACTGTAAGCAGGGACTTTCGCTGTGATCCACACCCTCAGCCCTTTTCAAAATTACTTTTAGACAGGGTCTCCCAGGCTGCCCTCAAACTTGAAATTCAAATAGCTGGGATTGCAGGTGTGCACCACCATGCCCAGCTGCTTTTTAAATGACATATCACTGCTATTCCTTAAATGTTTTAAAAGCCTGTGGCTTACTCTCTGATCAGAAACTTAAACAACTGGAGTCTAGCTGCTTGTTTCAGACTTAAACCTTCAGCTTTGAGACTTTTTCCCCGTTATTAAAGCGATGTTGTAATACACAAAATCCCCAGAGGACTGGTTCTTATCTGTTTCAAATGAAGAAAAGAATGTTCCACATTTTACAAACACCTTCAGTGTTGTCAAGGATCAACATTTTTGTTTTCATGCCTGGTGACTGGTTAGAAAAGAGGTTATACAGGACCCTGTGGTAATAATCATGGGTCCCAAACAATGTCCACCTCTGCATCCCCACAACCTTGAAGCATGCTGGAGTCTTTGTAGATGTGGACAGTCAGGAACACTGACTTTGAATATGAGGCCATAAGGAAGGTCCTTGCAGGACAGAGCTCACGGATGTCAAGAGGGCAGGTGACGGGATGCTGCAGCCAGAAGCACCCAGGCTGCTGAGATGTGGACCCCAGGCCCTCGGACGCCGGGGCTCGGAGCAGCTGCGAAAGGCAGCGGAGCAGATTCTGGAAGAGTCAAGGAGGAGCGCATAGATTCTCAGACCTGGGTAACAGCTCCACCTTGGTAACAGCTCCCAATAATTTACTTTACATTCTAAGTGCCAGAGCTGCAAGAGACTGAATCTGCGTAGCTCTTAAGCTGCCTGCTTCGTGGGAGAGTGGCACAGTGCTAACAGGACGCCACGGCGCTGGCTCCCCTCACCCAACGTGCCCGCTCCCCTCACCCAAAGCTTACTTCAGGAAGCTTTGCTGGCTATTTTCTCCAGCTGAGGAGCAGATGCCAGGTCCACTGTCACTTCCGCTATCCCCCCACTTTACTCACTGCCAAGGGATCTTTTTAAGACTGGTGCTCTCCTGGCCCAGGGAGTCCCTGTTCTCATGAAATGCACATTTTGCTTGGAGGAAATAAACATTACCCAAATGGACTGCTTGGCAGATAACAAAGAAGACTGTTAAAAAAAATACACGGGCACATGGAGATAAAGTGCTGTGCTATTTATTTATTTGAAGGCAGCATTCGATTTGGTTTAATAATTTTTTTTTTCAAATACATGTGTTTTCCAGAATATATGTCAAGTTCTGTTGTTTCTATTAGTGTTATTGATAAACACTTTTTTATTTCATTATATTATTATATCATTATCGGTTCTTCATCCATAAAGACGACTTCTTTCAATACTCCTATACAGGCTCAGTTCTGTTTTTAAATAACATCTCATCTTTCATCAGCTAGTAAGAACTAGACGTTTTCATCTTTCAGGTTAGCCATATTTGGCTACACAGAAAATGATACACGAAATTATTTGGCTAAAAGCTCCAAATCTGAATTCCAAGGCCTCAGCGGCATGACCACGTCCTCCTCCTGTCGCACTGGCTGGATGGGGTCCACACCAGAGGCCACACCAGCAGCCCTGCTAGCGCATGGTGTCATCGACGATGGGCAGGCCCAGCCGAGTAGGACTTCGCTACTCTGAGAGCTGCTTCAGTGCGTGTAGAGTTGCAGCCCGAGGTAACAGACTGCAATCACAGTGAAACCCCCAAGCCCTGAAGTTAGAAAAATACACAAAAATAAACAGAGAAGAAAGAAGAGGAAAGAGAAAAGGCCCAAGAAAGAGAGAGGAAGGGAGAGGCCAGAAAGGGAGAGGAAGACAAGGGAGAAGGAAGGAATCTCTGGGTTCTCATGAGTTTAGGGGCTGGTTTTATACAAGTCTCCATCTTACTCATGGTAGAGAAGGATTTTTATTTTATTTTCCCAAACCTTGGTGAATTGTAGATTCATCTTATTAGCAGTAAGTCAGCAATGCATTATATTGCCATCTAAATGTTTTGAAATATTGTACTTCCAGTTGATTTTGAATGTACATGGAGGGAGGGAGGGAGGGAGGGAGGGAGGTCAAGGGATGTTCCTGAGAAAGAAATAATCACAACTGAAAGAGAATTCTCTTCTTGAACCTCCATATATCTGGTCAGAGATCTGCTTTGAAAATGCACTTAGATTTTATCTGTATTCACTTGCAGCACTTTAAATGTAGTTCATGATTTTATATCTGATAAGAAAGTGTTTGGAAATATTCTTTCTCCCCTGTAGTAACTGTGAAATTTGCCCTTCAGAAATATTATAGTTTCTATTTCTGTCTTGCTTTGCAAAGGGCACGGTAATCAATAATAACTGCAAAATGATGTGGAACAATTGGTTTTTCTTGCATGCTCATAATTTGTGTGGACATCAGTTGGCATTGGGTAACGCAGAAACCGGAGTCTGTAAAATTAAGCTGCCAATAATTAAGTTTTGTACTCATTATTATTAGTATATTTTTGGCTTTAAATCATGAATTTTTGAAATTGTACATTAAACAACCCACTAGCAACAGAAACAGGTATATTTTATCCTGGAATCCGATGAATTTCCAAACATCACCAAGATGAGCCAACGAGCTGAGGTTTACCTGATGAACTGCCCATATGGGCATCAGAACTGAGTCTATGATACTCTGCTCAGCCAAGAAGCTCCTTTAGAAAACCTACTGCCAAAGATGGCTTTCACACTGATGCAACGACAGCACTTGGTCACGGGAAAAGGGATTGGGGCATCGGGGTGGGTTTGCTCACACGAGGCACGCCATTTCCATTCCCAGGGCCAATCACCACGCCAGTCACCTTCCCTATCATTTGTTGGCCTTTGTCACCTTCCACATTGTGGATTATGGCTTTCTTCTCACCCACAGACAGCTGTGCTCTCTGGTGGACAGGAGTTCCTACTGGCTTATTCCTTCTGATCCTATAAAGACCTACCTGTACAAGGCAAGTTAGGGAAGGGAGGTACATAGGCCATAAAGGCTCATCATTGGAGGCTTAAGTTTTTGGTCTGACATGATTTCACATCTGAAATATTAGCGAGGACTAGGCTTGGTTTTACACACTGGCTACTTAATCTCAGAACCTGTTGCTTGGTTCACCCATGAACCAAACCCCTCAAAGACTGGCTATAACTTTTAAGCAACAGTTGAAGCATAAATAGAATTCAATTTCTTTTACACTATTTACTGGGAACAGTAAGGAATTTTGCACTACAAACAGAGGAGGGACAATTTAATCTCAGTGAAGGGTGTATGCTGAAATTACTTTTTCAGCCAACAGCTGTCCTGTGGACACTCCTTGCACAAGTCCACAGCAGTGAGACCACAGTGGATGGCGGAATGCAGGATCACGGAGCTCAGGGTGTCTGACAGACACGGCTGTCGTCTTTATGCTGAGAATAAGTTCTAAGTATGTGTTTTAAAATTGAAAATAAGGTCACAATATTCTACTTGTATTTTCAAAAGTGCTCACTGAATTATTATCAAGTTATGGGGAAATACACTGAACACTAATATAGGAAAACTGTTTTAAGGGAAACACACAGAAAAGAAACAATAACACAAGTTCTGATGATATAGGGAATTTGTCACTAATTGGCTTTATGGACAATTGTGTATATTTGCACAATATATTACTTCTAGTTAAACATTATTAGTTTTTTTTTTCTGTACCTTAGGAACAAAATTTTTCAGTACTTTAAACACCACATAAGAGCCCCACCCCCAGAGCATGCTGAGCTGGCCACCAAAAGCAGGCATGGTGGCACACACCTGTAATTCCAGCACTGGGGAGGCTGAAAACTGAAGGATTACTGTGAGTCTGAGCTGCAGAGTGAGACCCTGTACCAAATACATGCAAAAACATAAACAAGAAATAATATCCATCTATATAGGAATCATAGCAAATACAATGTATATAAAGTTATTTTGAATGATGGTTTTTGACATAATCTATAATTTGAGATTATGCTATATTCATAGGTTATGTGCTTCCTTGGAACACCTGATGACCAAGTCTTCTTGGTGATCACCCTATAAAATGCAAAGAGGCTTTCATAAAAAAGAAAGTCTCTGGCCCTCAGGACACCCTGCACAGCAATGCAATGTGTGTGGGGTGCGCCAGTTGTGGAAGAAGATGCAGTGGGCAGCTCTGCTCTGCCCTGCTCAGGCTGTGCCTTGCCATCCATCAATGCCACACTGGAATGCAATATTAACCGGAGCTTTCTCATTCCAAACGACAGTTAGAAGCTCTTCCATTAGGCGCCTTCAGCTGACTAAAAATTTAATCTACATAAATGTAGATGAAGCATTAATACAAAACAACAGAAAGTTGAGTATGAGACAGTTTAATTTTTAACAGTTTAAGGACTACTATTTAAAGAAGATTTTCAGTGCATGGCTAAGAAATTAATACTTATCTAAATCTAAATCTACAGACTTAAATTCATTTTACCTATTTTAAAAACTAAACCCATTATTTTGAAATTGTTAGGTAGAAAATCAGTTTTTGAGTTGGATGTTTAATTAAATCTGAATTTTTATAAAAATATTCCAAAGCACAAATGCATTGCTTTATCCACTCTAGTGTTATTTCTTGTAAGTTATACATACAAATAGAGTATGACAAAAATGGGATTATCCAATTTATCTGTGTATTACATTTCAGAGGTACAGTTATACATTTCTGAACAATTTAAGGAAATCACGCTGGCTTTTCCTACAGGTATTGAGATTTTGTCTCAAGAATCACCTCCGTATTCTCCGTGGGAGAAGCTCAGACCACACTGGCCACAGCGTGTTTGGCAAAGGACTGTGGGCAAGAAGTTCTCGCACCAGAGCTGTGTGGATTTAGGTTCAATTTCAACATATCTGTTTCACACTTTTATACATCACATCCACTTAGCCAAATGCATGGAAAGTGTATATTTTAATATAGTTTTTTTTTCAGCTATGCCAGCTGAAGTATGTTATTAGCTTGATAGCAGTCGGTTGTCAATTTAGACAACAGTTTACCTAAACATTTCACATAAATTGTAAGGCACAAAAGACACTGTGTAATATTCTACTGGAGGTATACTGTATATCATCCTTTAAAGTGAACTCATGTGAAAAAACACAAACTATATCTTCTGTATGTTAAATATATATAAATATATTCCTATATAATTCTATGCTTTCTATGTAATAATTTACATTATCATTTCATAATGCTTCAGGCCAGGAAGTGTTTTGGAAAGTATAATGTCAGACATAAAATAACAGCTTACACATTCTTCAAAACCAAAGCACCACTCTGCTTGGAGCGCGAGTCACAATCGCAGGGCAACTCCCCAAATAGCATCCCGACCTCCCTTTGAGAAAACCGATATTTTCCAAAAGTCATACTCTTTTTAATTTTTGGAATTTTGCGTCAATACAAAAGCAATGTTTGCAAAGCAATTAATCTGTCTATTGTTCAGAGTGAAAATAATTTGTTCCGGAAGTTCTCCTCACTGTCTGACAAAGCAAGCCGCTACCACGCCCCTGCGCAGCGCTGGGCGACCCGAAGCCCTGGCCCTCTCTGTAGAGACAGAGCTTGCTGCATAGACAGCAGCTTAAAAGACTGGGGCAAAAGGCAAGGGCATCTTCCAGTTTAGTTCACAGCAGGGTGGCCGAGCAGGAGGCAGAAGCTGTCTGCTGTCTCCCAACTAAATTATAAAAGTAAAACTTGAAAATAAACAAACATGAGCTAAAATGGCAGTTCATAAGGCTGCAGTTTTGACGATTTTCTTCCTGGGGAAAATGTCAGTTCTACACAGCGCAGTGGCACATTTGAACCCAGGTCTTCTTCCGGCTGATCCACACCACTGGATGTGTCAAGTGAGGATTATAAAATGATAATAACCTAAGAACATGGGTTCAATATTCAATGTGATTATTCCAAAGACTGACTTCAGTTTTTCTAAGGATTTCAGTTGCAAAACCCAGATGTGAGATTGTGCTTAGGAGTCTATTTCTTATGGAGGTATTATGTTGTTGGTATTCCTGACAATGCCAATACCCACGAGCTGTGCGGGCACCCGGCTCATGCCCTGCAAGGATGAGAAGACAGGCAGGTGCCAGCCCAGGGCAGGCCCCCGGGGATGAGAGATAATCAAAGAGCCCCTTCTCTGCTTTCCTTCTTTCTTCCTTCTCTTCCACTTGTGACTATTTGAATTTCCAATATAAATACAGTGATATGGACGTTTCGCTACAATTTTTCCCCAATTCATAGGTTTTCTTTTTACTTTCTTCATGATTTCTATCTAGAATATATAAAGAATTTTAAAAAAATCTTTTGGACTGGAAGCCCCAATCGAAAAATGGGCATATGCGATGAATATATACTTCACAAATTAAGAGATACAAATGGCAAATAAATATATGAAAAACTGTTCAACATCACTGGTCATTCAAATTAAAACAACACTGAGATTCCAATCTTACCCCAGAGAGAATGGCTGTCATCAAGAAGTCACCCAATAATAAATGCTGGATGGGCTGTGGGGAAAAAGGAGCCCTTTCCCACTTCTGGCAGGAATGTAGACTGGTACAACCACTGTGTTAATCAGTGTGGAGATTACTCAAAAAGATAGGCCTGGAGGTCCCATTCAACGCAACCGTTCCCCTCCTACGTATTTCTGAAAAGACTGAAATCGTCATACCACAGAGAGATAAGTGCACCCATGTTTATAGCAGCACAATTTGTCCGAGCTAAATCTTTGAAACAACGCAAATACCCATCAGCTGAGGAATGGATAAAAAGGATGTGGTATTTTTACACAATGGAGTATTATTTGGCTATAAAAAAAGATAAATTCAAGGCTTTTGTAGATACTTGGATGAAGCTACAGACTATATTGGTAAGTGAAGTAAATATGATCTACATGTGCAAACATTGTATTATCTTACTAGTAATTAAAATACAAAAGAGTAATTAAAATCTAAGAGATGCAACAAATACAGTGAAAGGGAAAAAATTTGTTCGATGGGAAGGAAAAACTGGAAAAGGCAAAGGTCAAATGAAAGAAGGGAAAAATGTATTTAGGTACATATGCAGAGTAGTTTGAATAACTGTACTGTCAATTTGCACAATTATTGGTACAAAAGACCAATCTGATGATCCTTTGAAAGGAGCAGTCAATGCTTATTTTTTTTATGCTTCATTTTTTGTTCTCCTTTTGAATTCCTTACAAATTTTTTGTTAATTTTTTTTAAAAAAATGAATCTAGAACATTTATATCTGGTAGCCTGAGCAGGCTAATTTGAATACAGCATCATGTAATAAAGCAACTATTGTTGAATTTCCTATTACTTTATTTAGAAAATTTTTGTATCGTTTCTAATGCTGTTTTCTTCTGTCACTATATTGTATTCTTTAAAAAAATTTAAAAATTAAAATGAAGATAAATAAAATGATGCATTGTCTTCTCCTAGAAATAAGCACTGAGCGCTTCGGGTGATGCCTGTAGTTAAGTTGCCCTGCATTAATACAGTTTTGTATTTTTTTCTTTGCTTATTATCTGAGTAGTAGCTAGTTGGATTACACCCCTTATCACCTATGCACTAACTCTCTAGGACTCTGAGGGGCTGAGGCACGGCTCAGGGGCAGAGCGCGCATGTTACACAGTAAGGACCTAGGTTCAACTCCCAGCACTGCAAAGAACATCAAGACTTCAGCAACTTCAGCAGCTTTCATACTTTATTTTCATTCAAGGAGACATTTACAAATGCAAGTTTCTTCTTACTTCTGTTTCAAAATTTTGAAGGCCGGCAATGTTGTGTTATTCTAAACCCTCCAACTCCAGCTAAACTGAAGTTTCTTATTTATAGTTACACAGCAACTTAAATATTCTTGGTTATTAGTAGTTCAGAGGGTCCATGTACAGAGCCCCTTGGCTTAAAAGAGGTTGGCTTTAAGATATTTAAAAAACTACAGAGAATTAACTACTGGCAGCTTTCAAAGTCTGTCCATGTGAAAAGTCCTGCTACCCAACTTTCCTAGTCTGTCATGGAAAACTGCATCGTACCATTTCCAATATGCTGCGACCCAACAGATACAGGTACAGACAAAGTACACATGAATGCATGTTCCTTCTAAGACTTTTCCAAAGTTCTTTTGGGAGTCCTGGTGGACTAACGCAAGAGGAACCTCCAAATACTTAACGGCTCACTTATGATCACTTCCCTGAGAACCAATCAAACTTGGGGAAGAAAGGAGGGTCTTACTCTCTTTGCTATGCAACCCCAGAGTACCCCATAATAATTAAATGACTTTTTCTCCCCTCACTGAAATAATGGTGTGTTTTGGGTCCATAATGCTTCCAAACCAATGTAAGTTTGAAAACTGACCAATGGCAAAGATCTAGACAGCTTTGAGTTATTCCAACTGTTTCTGTATGCAGTACTCAGGTGTATTACAGATGCACGCGTCACTCTGAATGCCGTGGCCTGAAAGCTGCTGAAAATGCCCACAGTAACAAGGCAAGTTGGCCTAATAGTGGGTTATGATCCTGCCCACGTTTTTATTACCCAAGTTGGTAACTGCCTTACAATAGCCACAAAACTAAGTTGGAAATTCAATTAAGTCTCTTCATATTTTATACCAAGGAACCATCTTTACTCAATTTAGTTCAAATTTAATTAAATTAAGCAAACATATATTGAGTGCCTACAGGGAGTGATTTTACCAAAAATGTGCACTGTGTACATTTCAAGGTAATTCCCTGACAGGCTTGGAGGCTTCAAAGTGATCTTGGGCGGACATGGTATCACAACCGCTGTGGATGGAAACTTCTGCTCAGAAATCCTGTGGCATCCCTGCACCTCTCGGACAGCCAGACCCAACCCAATGGAAGATGACTTGCTAGCCATCTTTACTTATGCCACTTGCTGGTGCTGTTCTAAAACGTTCTCAGGGATTTCTCCTCCACTTCTTCCTCAGGGCTGCTGAACTCAGCCTTTCCAGACAAAGGCCGTGCAGGGAGTGAAGCCTCCACTGCCACGGGCTCTGCGGTGCTCAGTGACGGAGATGAATGGCCTCCTCTGACCACTGCTTTGGACATGAATTAAGTTACAAGAAACGCGAATGCTGGATGTGGAAGAGCACTGCTTGCCCACATGAGGAGACAGGAAGTACGCTGAGCCCACCGGATCCCCTCCACATCAAGGAGCCAACGAGGCTGTCACCTGTATGTGCAAAACAAACTGTTTTTCTATCTTCACTCTCACAATCTTCTCTAATTGAGCGCTCTGGACATCTGTAAGTGCTTAGCGAAACACAGCATGTAGGTCTTGCATTAGCTCTCAAGGTGAGCGAAATATTGAATATGTAGAAATTAATACCAGCACGATGTTTCTTTGCATGGTTTTCTTATCAATTTGCAACTTATTTGTACAAAGTTCTATCATGGCTTTGTGTACACACTCAAATTCCCAGTTGTCTGTAGACAAAACGTGGTTTACCAGCTCTGCCTCCACCTTTTGCTCACTGCAGACTGTGCTTCAGAGTAATGTCACCACTGTGGGCATCATGGAGGACTGTCGCTTGCCACAAGTCACAGGTAGTGGGATTGAAGACAAGGCTGCACGGCAGCTCCGCGGAGCCTGCTTCCCTGTGCTGGAGTGCTTAGTTTGTACAGCAACAGCAGAATCACGGAGGCTGACTTAGACTGCGTCCTCAGACCTGACGGATTTCACTTCAAGCTTTGGAAAGGACAACCCTGGAATACTGCCCACATGCACTTTACCATGTGGTCAGCTGTGTGGCAGCCTAGCACCAAACTGAAGGCATCCAAAGAAAACAGAAATGAATGTGTGGCCAGGAAAGATTGAAAACGAAAAGAATTATAGAGCTATATTGGGCATAAAATATTATTACTTTTTAGGCGGAGTTACCATGTACTTGTCAGTTTTTAAGGTATAGATTTTGCTATGATTTATTTTGCAGAGAACTAGAAAGAGGCTCTGGAGGTCCCCTGGGCTGCCGAGTGGGCGTGCCAGTGCAGGGGTGCAGGGTCTGACTGGAGTCTGTGGGGGTGGCACCACCAGGCTTCGCCCACCGACCACCCGCACAGCAGCTGCAACCGAGTTCTGAGGAGGGAGTCTGGTCGCTCTCTTCTCCCTTAGAAATCTGGCCCAACCTGCAGTACACGCTGTGTTCTCAGCCAATCTAACATGACACCTGGAGAGGGATCTGAGGCCCACAGGAGAGGAATACGTCAGGCCTCGCTACGGCGCAGGCTGCATACGTGGCTCTGCTCTGCTGCAGAATGCCGCGCTGCTGAGGGCACGATGAGGGTCTACTCAGGAAGCAACCAACAGTGCTCGGTGCATGCAGCAGCTCAACAAACACAACCTAACTTGGTATTACGACAACTCGTATACAGATTTGGAAGGAACTGGACATAGGAAGCAGTATGAGAAAGGCGTACAAAATACAGCGGTGCAAATCACAGAGGTCGTCTCCTGAGTGTGCTATCGTGTACAACGTAAACGCAGATGCTAAGTGAGGCCCTCACTGCTTCTCCTGCCCTGAGCTAGGCACACGAGGGGTTGGTGTGGGTGCGCAGGGCATGCTCTCGGCTTATGGTAAGCACACGCCTCCTGGACTCTTCGGTCAAAGCCATCCCACTGATGGGCACTCTGTCTCCCTCAAAAGCACGGAGGTCCCCCCATGTGACTTAGCCCTGCAGGATGTGCCCCATCCCCAGCCCATTTCCATGCGTGTCCCCAGCTGCCCCCTCTGCCCCTCAACTCCTTTCAGCTTTACTGCCGTGCAAGTTACGTTTTCAGTAAGGCCTCAATTAGCCATCTTGTTGGAAATTACAAGCCTGACGTATTCCACAATGCAACCCAGTTTTCTCTATGCGCAACCTGTAGCTGAACACTGGAGGGGAAAAATGAGCCGGGTGTTTCTCTAAATCCCAGGTTTGTGCTCTGAACTTTGACAGCGGCCACGGTGACTTCTCAGACACCTCACGGCGCGGGGCCAACTGTTGGAAATCAAGCTCCGTGCTACTCTGAGCGACGTCTACTTTCCTGAAACTCAACTTCTAATTGAATGTTGTCTCCCTCGATTTACTTTCTTTTCCTAAACTCTTTCCTTGGGACTTTGCCAACCCTAAAGCTAGTAAAGAAAAAGCAAATACTGTTTTTCTTCCTGCAGGTCCGTGCCCAAAGCAGGCACACTGCTGTCGGGTTCGCTGCCCTGCGCCCCCAGCACCCACTGGCCTCATGGGCGCCTTCATCAACAGCACCGCCCTTCGGTTTCCTCCTGATCTCCATCTGGCTTTAGCTCGCTCCTCAGTCTGGCTGGGGGTTTCCCAGTCTGGCTGCTTCTCCAGACACCTGTTCTCATTTCTTTTTTGCTACCATTCTAGATCTGACCTTTCTATTTTGTCTAGCTTTTTTTTAATGAAGGATTTATTAAAGAACCCTAGATCTGACTCAGTATTTTTTATGATATGAAAGATTATAAGCAGGTAGTCTTGCTTTCAACACTGCAGCTAAAATATCTAGTCGAATTCTGCATAAGCAATGAGTTCCCATACATACTGGATCGGACAGTCAGTCGAGTTGCGTCCAGATCTGGATTCTAGGGAGCTCCGGGTAAGAATCAAAGTGATGACGGAGTCATTAGCAGACTAAAAAGGAACATGAAAACTGTATGCTTTATATGCAGAGCTGCTGTAGCCCTGAGGACAGAACAGGCGTAATGTGTCTGAAGAGGGGCAGAGGAGAAAAAAGGAGATGAAACCGAAAGAGGAATCCAGATGATGACGCAACTGTGGGGCTTAAGGTACAACCTCAGGTTCCTCTTGGGAGTGACATGGAACGCAGGGCAGTGTGGACTGACGGCTTCCAGCTTCTGCTCTTGAAGGAGCTTTCTGATTACTGTACAAGAAATAGATGTCTGAAAGCAACCACCAAGGCACGCAGAGGCACTAAGAAACTATAGGACAGTCCAGGACAGAGAAGGAAGGGGAGAGAGGAGGAGAGGGAGAGGGAGGAACACGGAGAGGGAGAAGGAGAGAGACAGAGAGAGAGAGAGAGAGAACGAGGGAGAGAGAGGGGAGGAG
>NDGM011142294.1:0-21233 GCA_002564305.1 Octomys mimax | reverse complement strand
CCCACAACACTCCAGCCAGCCAAAAGTGCCCTCAAGGCATTCGAGGAACCAAAAAAAAAAAAATAGTAGGGAAGAATACTTTGCAGTCGTTTTCTTCCAATTATACTATGGTGGCAAAAAATGTGTACAAAGGCAAGTTAATGCTCAAGGTTTTAAGGCATAGTTCCTGGCAACTGTTTGAGAGACCTAAGGTGTTCTTAAAGTCTTTATCTTAATAATTTAGGCAAAATTTGTATTTACTCTGTAACAGACCTTAATATTAATATAGAACTGTTAAAATATCATATAATTAACACCATCCATCTCCACTGCTGTCTTGTTTGGAAAAATAAGGTAGGCATAATCATGGAATTCATAACAGGCATTAAGCAGTACTCTGTAAAATATTTGAGTTGCATACATAAATTACGTTTCTAGAACCTGTACTGGAAAATTACCACTTGGTCTTGGACATTCCAGAAACAGAAGTAAAATGAAATATGTACACACTACAACAAAACCAAAAAGTTTATCTAGATCACCCTAGAATTGTCCCTGCTGCCAGGGATTTAAATGTAGTAAGGTTTTGGTACTGATGCCCAATATAGAAGAATGAGTCAAGATAAAAATAAAAATCATTATGGGATAGAGCATCTGGATTATCATGTAAATCCTAGCCACTAGACCACCAGAAAACTGTAACATATAAAATATCATAGGTAACTTAGCACTTGAATAACACAACCTTTATTGCCAAGAATTTCATCAGTGTCTCCTTTCCTTTCCATTCTATTTTGTCCCTGCTCTGTCTTCTCTTTTCTAACCTACCTCTTACTATTTGTCCCCTTACCATTTCTTCAATCATGATCCTTTTCAGCTTCATTTAAACTTGTAAATTTTCCTGTGTTCCTTAGAGAACAGTGTCAGAATTAAATATCCTTGGTGATCTAAAGTCCTGAGTTGTACACTCCTAAGATAGTCATCCCCTTAAAGTATGTTCACCTTGTGTACAGCAGCAGAAGCTACACATCAACTGTATACCTAAAATTTCTTAAAGAGGCATTGTCTAGTCTTCTAATTTACCATTAAATATTTGTTTATAAAGCATCTTAATGTGACATAAACATTAATCACAGACCATTGGTTTTCTTAAGTACATTGTATCAGAAGTAAAATTTTTTTTCAGATATTTGATTAAACTGTTTCAGGCTTTCCATTAAAAGGGCAGTACCAATATAAAAGTTAGGTTCTAAATATATGTATACACTGCTACTGAATTATACCCTCAGTCTTCCCAATCCAAATTCTTTTTAAATAATAAGGAAATAAAAAGGAAACATTAGATTTTGAGGACATTTAAAATTTTCCATTAATACTTGTAGTATTTATTTAAGCTTTTCAGTAAGTATTAAATTGTTTATAGGGTCTTCCAGTGGCCCTAATTGAACATCACAGTTTAAATGTAGGATGAAATTAATTTTAAAACTTACTTAGCTAAGAACCTATTTACTCTTCTAGAGGACTCTAACCTATGGGGCCTGCTCATTAGCTCAGTTATTTAAGTGACTGCTTACACAGAGCAGTCAGTTCCAGGTTACTGTGGTTAGATCCCCAGATGCTCAAGCCATACCAGACCTGCCCTGAAGGCATCCTGAGCCAGGCAAAAAACAAACAAACAAAACAACAACACTACTTCTGGTCCCTAACCTTAAAATGGTTATTAGATATACTTCCTATTTATGATGAAATCAATCACTGTCTGAAACCATTAGAAATAGATCAGTGTAGTATATTAAATGTACTTTTAAGTACTCTATGACGAATATTTCAGAAGTATCCCAATAACAGTCATCTAAGCTCAAATTATTCTGAAAGTGCTAGAATGACTTATTTCTTCATACTTTTCCTTTTTAGTAAATGACTTGCTGAAGATGAGCAAAGAAAAAACAAATTTGCCTTTTATTTTTATTTCAGAAACACTTAAATTTTATTGAAAATGGTAAAATAAATACCAAATTCTCATTTTAAAGTAAAATTGACGGCATCTTCCAGAACTTTCCTAGCACCGCACCCATTCTTGTCACTATTACCAAAAAGTTCTGAATTCAAAATAATAAATGGACCTTCTGGTAAACATTTTTCTCATAGTTCTAAGCCGTACCCTAATTACTTTTCTAAATTTTACATCTGTAGATTTTCAAGAATGGATACCATTAAAAGACTAATATTTGTAAGAACTGGACTTACTTTCTTCATATTAATTAGAAACAAAAAAGCCACACACACACACACACACTGCACTCAAACTCTGGGAAAATATACATTTGTTCATTAAAGCTCACTTGCATAAGCAATTTTTTCTCTTCACACAGTATAGTAAGCCAGTGTTTGATCCATGCTGCAAAAACTGTACAAAATGAAAAGACCTGTTAATTCTGTGGGGAAACCTTAAGGCAAAAGCAAAAACCTTATGATTTAAAAAAAAAAAAAGACTGAGACTGTGGAGATGGTTCAGATAAATAAGTACCACAAGGATGAAAAAAAAATTTGTATAAACATGCACCAGAGGATAATAGTCCAAAAATTTTTACCATTTATTTATTTATTTTACCAACAATTTTTTTTATTTGGAGTACAAAAATGCAGAATTGCTGAGATATCCTGCCTTACTTTTAGAAAATCACTTTACCCCTTCAACATTTTCCATCATTTATTTACAAATATTTTTCCAGGCCTAAAAAGGGTTTTTGACATTTCTACTTTAGATTATATAAGATTATGGCATTTCTTTATTTGTAATACTTCTTGTCTACTGTAGTTGAAATAAATTAATAATTTTCACTAATAAATTCTTATTTTAAAATTATCCTCCAAACTATTGCCCTAGAAAGTAGCTCCTTCTATTCTTAGGCACTTATGTAAACTAATGTTATTTTTTTATATGTGGGAAAATATTATATATATACATATATTTAAATCTACATTCTCATATATAAAAATCTTTGAGCAAAATTGAGCCACTTTAAACATTTCCAATCTCCACATATTACAAAGAATAGAGGTAATGTTTGGCATAACGAGATTCAGTGAATTGTATTTTTTAAAATTTTTGATCACTTAAATATAAATTGTTTTTTAATTTTATTTACTTAAAAGCAAGAAGTAAAATATTACAGCTATACTTGATTCACAAGACATGAAAATTATGTGATATGTTGTTTCTGTTGAATTGTATGCATAGTGATTTTATTCTGTTTTAACAAGTCAAGGATCTCTCAACTTGTTATTTTGAATACATTTAATCTATGAACAATAGCTACATTCAGAAGTAGTTGTAAGAACAATTAAGGCATGGTACTGTAGTTGGGGTTTATTATCTGTAAGAAGCCCTACAATTATATGGACAATTTTTATTTGTAGGTATGCATTTTTCTCTGGTCAGAGTTTTTATTACCATCTTGTAAGTTCCATAGCATTTCAGAAATTAACTTCCCAAGTTATAGTATATGTTAATTTTTCTTATAGTATACTTTAATATAAGGTGAAATCTAAATAGGTATCTTTGTAATAGCACTTGCTTAGCAAAGATTTTTTTGAATAGAGCTTTAAAAATGAAATTATCACTATACCAAGCATGTGAAATAATAGCTCAGACTTTAATCCTTTGTGTAACAAAAATTTCATCATGAAATAATTACAGATAATTCATTTTCATTAGAATTTTTCTTGCTATCTCCGATTTGAGAATAGACTTTGTAAAGAAAGTCTTAGTCTACTTTTTTTTTTATTTTTTTTTTCTTAGTCTACTTTAGCAGTATAAATTTTAGTTACAACTTTGTGGTTTACAGTATGTTTAAAAGTGATTTAAAGAGGTAGCAACAGGCACAGCATAAGTTTCTGGTTAGTGTTCTTTTTTTTTTTTCAGAATTTTATTGATAAACAAATAGCAATGTTAGTGTTCTTATAGGTCATTTGGTGGTTTTGTACTTCTCTCAGGTGCTGTGCATCTCTTGCTCTGGTTAATTGTGTGGATATTTGGGAAGAAAAAGAAACACTGATGTTTTGTTTTTTTACTCTGAAAATGTTGTCACTGATGTATAAATGAGAAAAAGAACCATAGCGACTTCACCATTTTCAAGTCTCTAATCTTTCAAGATGATACTAGAGCAGGTTTTTGGGTTGTTTGATATATTTTATTGTAAATTATAGCAAATGTCATATAATTGATTTGGAGAGAAGAGTGATTATTGTACTAAATGTGACATTAAAAATTGTGTTCTTGGGACTGGGGATATATATATATGCTCAGTGGTTTAGTGCCTGCCTGGCCAGCGCAAGATGCTGAGTTGATTCCAGATCCCAAAGAAACAAACAAAAGACTTGCATTCTTTTTGATTTGATTTTATTAGAGAGGTTTTTTTTTTTTTTTTTTTTTTTTTTTGTAGTTTTTGCTGTACTAGGGATTGAACTCAGGACTTTGTGCATGCCAGAAAGGTGTTCCACCACTGAACCACATACTCAATCCTTAGAGTTTTCTGAGGGGGAAAAACACTAAAGAAAATATTTATATTCTTAGGTTCAGTTTATTGGGGTACTAAGTAATTATTATATCATCCTGAGGGTTATGGTGCTAAATTGGTAGGTAAAATTGGCCAATATCAGTTTAATTATTATTGTAAGAAACAGGAAGTGTTAAGAAGGAAGGAAAGGGAAAGAAAAGAAATACATATTTATCATTCTTGTTCAGGAGCAGTAAAATACTTTATAGACATTAAAATAGCTATTTTTGTAATGTTGAGGGGTTTGGGTAAGATCTTTTCATTTTAAAGTTCTGTGCTAAAAAAACAATAAAAATCTGTGATTCCTTATGTATATGGCATTTCATACCAGATGAAGAAATGCAGTTTTTAATCCCAGCGAAATTGTGTAATAGTTGTAGGCAGTACTCTCACATTGCTTATTGACCGAGATTGAAACTTTGAGGTTTCATAGTAGCAGTCTGTGAAGTGGTATTCCTGATAAACTGTGATCTATCTTCAGTCATTTACTGTACAGTAATTCATTAGCTAACCAAGGAAGCTCCATTGTACATCCTGTTTGAATGAAGATGAAAATTCTGTGCTGTACTGACCTAAACTATTGATTCTATCTTCCATATACGAGTTCTTCTTGTTAATGAAGAATTATCTGTAAGAAGCCCTTACAGATACAAGGGAATGAAATAAAATATTTTCTGTATGACGGCCCTTTCTCTATAGGCTAGTTTTGTATTTATGTGTGTCCATGAACTTGTATTAGTGAAAGACAGGAGAAAATAATGCAAACTGGGGAAAATATTAAAATTAATATCATGTAGGCAAAAAATCATGAACTTTCATAGGGTATAAGGACTGGAGTAGTTGTGTGGATTACATTAAACACAAAGACATATCTAGCTATATTATTGCTCTTATACTCAGGTAAGGAGTGTACCACTGGGAAATTAAGAAACCATCGCAGGATAAATCTGGTTTTGATGACTATCTTAACTTCATATTTATAGTTCCATTGTGTGTCTTAGGCTCTGTGCTAAATCACTCAAGACACAAAAGCTTTATAAGCTATCATTTAAATTATTTTATTAAGTGGTATAATTATTGAAAACCAAAATTATAAAAATATGTAATATAGTTGTTAATTATCATATTTAACAGGATATAATTGTTTTACTTGTTTTGTGCTTTTTGAGACAGGGTCTCAGTATGTAGTAGTTTGAACTCACTGTGTAATCCAGGCTGGCCTTGAACTCTCAGAGATCGCCCTGCCTCAGCTTCCTGAGTGCTAGGGTTACAATCATGCACCACCTCGCCCAGGGGATATAATTCTAAAGATACTTTCCTTGTATTTTTCAAGAGTCTACCATTGAATGGATTCTACCACAAACTTATTTGGGGGAGATAATTCTACCACAAACTTATTTTGATATTCTAGTGTTAACTGATTTCTCCAAATTATTTTTGTACTTACTATTAACGGAGGTGGTTTAGCATAGAAATATTCTTTATAATTGCTTTGTTTAAATTTCTAAGGCATATTACAAATTTCTCAAGGAGGGGCCATGCTGTTTCTTATCTACCACAGATTTAGGCATAAGTGGTACTTACTCATTTAGTAAAGCTTCATTTTTGTCCTGGGTAATAATTTTTTTAATTGGTGAGTATTAAGTACAGTGAACTTTAATCAAAATTTAATCAAAAAGTAGACTTTTTGGAAGAACAATTAAAAAACTTCAAATGTTCCAAGTATATAAGTAGCCAAAGAAGAACTAAAATATTCCTGTTAAAAGTTTAACAGCATCAAAGCTCTAGAGTCATTGTGTGTTTTAAGGTACCAAAACATTTTTAAAATTAGTTTTAAAGTATTTGTAAGTATTATTTTAAACTAAATTGTATGTTTCCATTTTTTTATAACTACTTTGTTTTTCAGATATATTCACCAGAATCATTCAAAACTTTGAAGGTTGTCTAGTTTGAGAAATATTTTCCACATTAAAAAAAAAAAAAACAAAACTTCAAAAATTAATTATTTTGCCCCTAAGCTCAGAATCCCCAAGGTTTTTGTGAAGAGGAGCTTTCCATTGTTCTTTACTGTTAAGCTCGCCCTAGAAGGGGCTGCTTTTTGTCTGCATTTATATGGTTGCAGATTGTGATATCCCAGGGAAGGTTTCTAATAATAGAATGATAGGACTGTAACCAGGCTGAGAAGCATAGCTGGCTATATTCCTGTCACAGTTGGGAATTTCAGGAGACTGAGGCGAGACGTTTGTGGCACAGAGAGGGATATGGCTGCTGCAGCTGGCTTGGAGACCTGTCAGGTAAGGCCTGAATAGCTCCCAGTGGACCAGATTCTGTTGTTTGGGAATCCCTGGTTGATTTGTCCTGTTAGGCTTAAGAATTTCTCTTGTGGGCTCCCTCTTTAAATTACAGTCTTGGCTGTCTTTTTTCCCATAAGTAGGGAACGGGGACTTAAGGGGCCTATGTAGGTAGGGTTTCTTTTCATGGATTCAGTGACCTGCAGCTGCAGCAGAGTCTCTTAAGGCATTTTGATGACTGCTTCCTTTAGATTATAACCCAAAGGTCTTTAGAACATAATACAGTGTTCCTGAAAGCTATGGATTTCTATATGCTTTTTGGTTTCTGTGTGTTAGTGTCTTCATTTTTTAAGACGATAATACCAGATGATTTTTAAAGTTTATCAAATCTAAAATTCCATTTTTTTTAGTAATATGTTCATCTATATGTGACTACAGGCTAGTAGACAAAAATAGAATGATAAGAGATAAGAAAAAAGGGAAGCCATGCGTGATATTTGTGTTAGAATTTGAAAAAGATTTTAAGTGGCTTATGTCTTCATTAGTTTGTATAAATAGAAAATCCCAACATGTTACCTGCATTTCATAGTGAGTCTGGGGTAAATCATTGTGTTGTAGTGTTCTGAATGAACTGAAAGGCAGAAAGAACATGAATTTTAAAACCTAAGAACATTTACAATTCTTAGTCTTGTTTTTTGTTTTCCTTCCCTCAGGAATATAGATAATGACCTCCATTTACCATTTCTTTAACCTTTTGACTTACTAGAGCATAGTGGATTGTAGGTACTCATTAGAGTATTTGGTTAAAAATTCACTGTTCATGTTATTTGTATAGTCAGGAGTGTATTAATTGTGTAGGAATGCAAATAGTCCTTTTATTTCTTGTGTTTCTTACGCTTTGATTCTTAGCAATGCTGTGAAAGCCATCCTTTTCTTACTCTTTCTGTCTTTCAGATTGTGGAGGGGACCATGTTGGAAGGGTCCTAGTTGAAAGGAGAAAAATTACTGATGTATCCCTTTTCTTCTTTCTTTTTTTTCCTGTATTTAGGACAGGGTCTACAGGGTCTCACTACACAGATTGGACTTGTAGTGATCCTCCTGTTTTCAGTCTCCGAAGTGCTGAGATTACAGGTGTGTGCCACCACGCCCAGTCTGTCTCCATCCCAGTTTGCTCTGGGGTCAGACCTGGCAGGGCAGCCAGGGATCTACCTCCTGGCCCCTGCATCTGATTAATTTCAGTTATTTAAAAAAATAGGTTATTGTACTTAATTCTTAATATAGAAAAAATTGTCTTAAAACTGTACTTTTTTGTTGTTGTATTTTAGGGAAGGGTCTACAGGGTGTTCAGATAGGCTTGTAAAGATTTTAGAGACGTGTTCCTAAAATAGTAATTAGTAACTAATAGTACTTTGAAGGGTGGGGGTGATGTACATGTGAGAAAACATTGCAAGTCAATAGGATGTTTGTATATTGTGAGTTACCAACTGCCTTTTAAGCTATGGTTACTATGGGGCCATAATCTTCCGGTCCAATGTTTGTGAAATAGTGATAGGTTAAACTCTTGAAACAAGTATATCCCAAGTATAGTTGCTGAACATGACAAAAATTCACTTCTTGGTTTTGTAACAGCAGATCAGATTGGCTAGTGTGCTTTTCTTCATATAACCTATTAGGGACACAGGTCAAGTGGCTGCTCAGCATCTCCAATCAGCAGGAGGAGGGAAAGCATGGAGAAGCATGCATGGACTGAGCAAGAGCCTGGAAGTTTCTCCTGTGAAGTTTCTCCAGACTTTGGACTTCATTATTTTAAGTAGTTAGGCTATATTTCTCAGACTTCTATAGTTGCAAAATTGTTAACAGTTGATCCCAGTAACCACATGAATATACATTTTAAAGCATTATTTTATTTATATCTTTTATATCTACTTTTTTTTTTTAAACCTACCGTCACCTTCTGTATCTACTTTTAAAACATCAGCAAAGCAGCTGCATTAACTAATTCAGCTAGCAAAATAAATCTTAACAGTGTACCTGAATTCTTTTTGGATATCAGGAGCTTAGTTTAATTGTTGGGATGTGGCATATTTTCCAGTATTGGCACAGAGTGATTGCCAAAAGTCACAGTTCTGTCTTGCTTCAGAGTACTTGTAGTCTTTTTTTTGTTGATTTATGCTCAATAATATATGCCTTGATAATTGTATTTAATCAGAATACAATTGATACTTCTTAGGTAGCAGGATTTCTGGAGCAGTTTGTTTCAATGTTATATAAGTACTAAGATCCTTTATCCTTTTCATTGGCCTCTGCTTCTATCTATTAGACTATAATTCCTTGAAGGTAAGGTTTTTCTCTTGCCTCTTATTAGTCTGTTAAAATAGTCCCTTGAAGGACCATTCTCAGCAAGGTTTATTTGAACCTTTTTGAGTTCTTCCTTTTACTAATGACTTTCTTGTGCTGCTAGCATTCTTACTTTTATTACAGTGATTCTCAAATTTGAGAGTCCATCTTAAATTAACTGGAAGCTTGTTAAAACCCAGCACTTGCTGGGTCCCATTGCCAGAGTTTCTAAGTCTCCATAAGCCAAAGGCTGCTGCTGCTACTTGTCATGGGACTTCAGATCTTTAACCATTCTTCTCTCTACTTTCCTCTGAAATTTGTCCTCCTCTTAATCTGCTGAAGCTAAGAATACAAAAATATTTTAAATATTTTTTCTTTTAAAATAAGAAAAAGCCTTTGAATCAGGACTTGAATTGCTGCATGTGAATAAGGTATTTGGCATTTAACTTGTCTTTCAGCTGAGACTAGTTTTATAGTTTTGCTTCATTTCTGGTTCATGTCTGTTCTAAATAACTGGTTATTGAATTCATTGTTACAGGGGTTACTGAAGCTCAATCAAGATCACAAATACAAATTGAATAAAACTGGGCAACAGGGATTTCTTCTACTTTGGTAATGTTAATGGGTCAAAAATAATGTAAATTAATTATTATATCACATTGTCAAATAAAACTTAGAAAATACCTGAAAAATTAATAGGATAAGAATAGTGTGGCTATTTAAAATTTGAACTTGCAAGTTGGGAGGTAATAATCAGGTATATTGTACTTGACATGTCACATTTAATAAATATGCTTAAAATGTGTTACAAAAAGAAATGAAAAGTTGAAAATTTACTAAATTGTTTTTAGTGTTAGGAAGTTTTTGTTGATTTTCTTGAAGTAAAACTTAATTTTTGTTTTTAATTTGATACAATCTTACTCATTAGAAAAGAATCCAAAATTAAATTTTATTAATTTTACGTTACTTTTTGTGAATAATTATAGTTAAAATCAGACATACCTTTTTTTTTTTTGGTACTAGGGATTGAACTCACAGACATACTTGTCTTGAGAATATATTTGTTTATAAATAAATCAAGGTTATTTATCACTAGAAATGGGACCCATTGACAGTTAAGCATTCATTATTGCTTGACAAGAAAAGTAGTTATTTCGATCCCCAAAAGTTATTTTAGTGGCTAGCACCTCTCTTTACCCCATTTTATTTTGAGTTTTTGTTTAAATAATGTCGGTGTTATGATTTTAAATATTGCTACCGTTGAATGGCTAGGGAGGAGCCTATCATTTCAGGACATTCCAAGTTTGGAGGCAGATAGGTCACTGTTCTGTTTCTCCAAGTATGATAATCACTATGTAGGGCTGGGGAGATAGCTCAGTAGAATGACTGCTTGCCTGGCAAGAGCAAGGCCCTGATTCCACCAAAAAAACAAAAACAAAAACAAAAAAAAAAAAACTACTCAATAAGCTAACTATATAAACCAGTGGATAAAATTCCTAAAGTTATAATTAAAACCCTACCAGTACTTATTTTAAGTGGATGAGATATTCACAGTTTTAGGGACTTACGTACTGCATTTTTTTACATGGTCTATATTATAGTGATTTTTTAAAAAAAATATTTAATGACAATGCATTTGGAAATGATGTTCTTGATAAAGGCAAGGCTAAATTTACACTGAAGATCTCTGTGAAGACGTGGAAAAGAAAGTAATTACACAGCCTTATGATCTTCATCAATATTACTGAATAATACATGGTAGAGTTATACATTGATACATGTGTCTGAATTTGGGTCATTGAGATTAAATACATTTTATGAGGAAGTTTTCAGGTACTGCATCATTTTCTTTTTTTATAGTTAGTAGAGGGTCTACAGGGTCTCACTACATAGGTTGGACTCGTAGGAATTCTCGTATTTTCAGCCTCCCAAGCACTGGGATTACAGGTGTGCACCACCATGCCCTAGTCTCAAAGTCCTGGCCTTCTCAGCATGTACCCCAGGGGCGGGGGTGGCACAGCATTCGGGTATTGAATCCTGGCTGCTGCGCTCTGCCTAAGCAGGTGCTTTAGTTCGCTGAGCTATCTGGCCAGCCTGCATCATTTTCTTAGTGCTTCCAGTTTTTTTCATATCCAGATCATCCACATAAGCGATTTCAGGTGTGTGTCACCCACTTGGCTTGGTTGTGCATTTTGACCTCTTCTGTGGAAAAGACAATTTTTGTGATTGCTCAAGTGTATTACTTCCTAGTATTTTATAAATTATGGTATTCATATTCTTGGTATTATAATTTTTTGTCTTTGGAAGAAAAATCTGTTGTGTGCATTTTTTTATAGTGCAGATTAATTTTGCGTTTTTAGCACTTGGTCTATTCCTTGAAGATTAGAGTTACTTTACCATGTCATAAAATCAGAATATAATTAAAATAGGCTTTCTTAGTTTCACTGATAAAAATGAGTTTGGGAAAAAAAATCAGCTTGAAAGCCTTTCTAGAAATCTGCCTAATTTCCCAAATGTGAGCGTTCTGAGTTTTCCATCTTTATTTCTTTTTCTTTTATTTTTTTCATCTTTATTTCTATAAAAAGACTATAGTTGCAGTGTAAAAACCTTATGGTTTCTTGCATTAAATAAATGGATTTTGTGTAATATCACTACATCCTCCAACTTTTAAAATACTGGAGATATTTGAGAAATTCCTGTTGAGGGATTTTTATGTCTCATACATAACTCCTAAGGGTGTAAACTGTGTACCTATAATTGCAGGAAATAATATTACCCTTGTAAGAATTGCTTGGAAGAGCTTTTTAGCAGATACCTGCACTTGGTTTTATCAGTAAAAATAATGCTGTATTTAAAGATCAGTGGGGAACATGACCTCCAACTCCCACCCCAAAAGGTCTATTTTGAACATAATTATGTAAAATATTCCTTTTGTTTTGGCACTTGATTATAATGGTTTTGGTGTAAGGCCTATCACTATTTGGAATTTTTTTTTTTTTTTTTTTTTTTTAACCAGGGATTGAACTCAGGCCCTTGCACTTGCCAGGGAAACGTTTATTCCACTGAGCCATCTTCCCAGCCCCACTATTTGGGATTGTTGTTTGGTACTGGAAATTGAACTCAGGACCTCATGTTTGCCAGGCACCCCTGAGCTATATCCCTAGCCTAAGACTATCACAGTTAATCAGACGGACTTTAAAATTGAGCTATAAATAAATAAACAAACAAACAAACAAATAAATAAATAAATTGAGCTATACCCAAGCCTGATTTGCTACTTTTTAAAAACTTTTTGTACTCCTATTATAGTAAGAAAAAATTTGTTGCCTAAATTTACTTACATTCATGAAATACTTTTCACTATAAAGAATTTACCTCATACCTTGAATCATTAATATTAGAAAAGGCTAATAATTAAAATTTTATGAAAATTAAGTTGGCTTACCTAGGCATAGTGGCGCATACGTATACTCCCACGAAGGAGGCTGAAGCAGAAGAATTGTAAATCTGCAAGTTTTAGTATATCCAGAAAAACTTAGCATGATCCTTTCTCAAAATAAAGAGAAATAGGGATTTAGTTCAGCAGTCTTTATTTCAGTCCCCAATAATTTTCATTTTTTATTGATTTCCCAAGTTTGCACATCTGCATCTCCTAAATTGTATTTGTGTGTGTGTGTGTGTGTGTGTGTGTAATTTTTTTTTTTTTTTTTTTAGTTTTTTTAGGGAAAGGTCTACAGGGTGTTCAGGGTCTCACTACTAGATCAGACTCTAGTGATCCACCTGTTTACATCGTCCAAGGGCTGGGATTATAGGTGTGTACCACCACACTCAGTCTCAGTTGCTGTCTCAGTGCACCCCAGGGGTGGGGCTGGCACTGCAGGCCCAGGGATCAAACCTGTGCCTGCTTGCAAGTATATATTTTTTTTAACTGGTTCCCATCCTAAATTTACCAACCCAATTTCTTAACTACAATTTCTTTACTTTTTCTTTCCATCCAACTCTGCACATCTATTTTAGTAGGCCTTTCTGGTAATTTTGATGTTTAGTCCTAGTTAGGATCTAATGCTGGCCTGGGGAGATAACTCCGTGTCATAAGCACCTACCTAACAAGTGCAAGGTTCAGAGTTCAGTCCCCTGTAAACTCCCTCCTCTCAAGAAAAAGAAAGAAAAAAAGATCTAGTGCTATAAGAAGATATGACAATGGAGAATCACTGGTCTTTCTAGAGTGAAGGAGGGTAGGGCTTGTCTGCTGCTCCACATAACTTCTGTTTTGTATGCTTATAATTATAAGAAAACATTAACATTGTCTTATAAATTTTCATGTTTGGGGAATTCAGGTATTATTTTGAAGCACTTGTACATGTGCATATAAATGTATAATTTCTCTTCAGCTATTGATATGAAAATCTCATATTTAACTTAGAAGAATGTCCTATTTTCCCTGTGGTGCCTTATTTTAATATTTATTAGTTTTTTTCCCTACATTTTGTTTGCTGAGTTAAGACTACGTTGTTTGAGTTTTCATGAAGCTGGGTAAACTAATTGTCACTCTCTGAAAAATGTTTAACAAAGAAACTTAATATTTGCTTTTGTTCCCCTATACTTTCCATGTCTAGTCTGTTAGTCATTTTTTCAATCTGGCTTTCATATTATATTGCTAAAGTGTTTACTTGAGGGGCCAGCGAGATAGCTCAGTGGAATATGTACTTGCCTGGCAAGCGCAAGGGCCTGAGTTCAATCCCCAGTTCCATCAAAAAAAAAAAAAAAAGTGTTTACTTGTGTTTTTACTGTGCCAAACTAGACCAAGCCATCATTGCCTCTTTTGTGTACTATTCATGTGGTCTACTCCTCCAGTTCCTTTTTCATCTAATAGCAATTAATCTTAAATATAAATCACATTTGTTTTGGTTTTTTTTTTGTTTTTTTTGGCAGAACCAGGGACTGAACTCAGGCCATTGCACTGGCCCGGGAAGTGCTTATTCTACTAAGCCATCTCCTGGCTTCTGTGTTTTCTAATTGTTGCTAGAACAATCTAGATGTTCTGTATTTAGCACTAATCTCTTTAACCTTACCTAGGCATTCTTTTTTTCTGGGAACCTTCTGGTCTCATTAGCCTTCCTGGAATATGGCAAGTTCCTTAACTCATGTTCTTTGTGTATGGGTTCCACTTGTTCTTGTCATGGAATGGCTGGTTCTTTTCTGTCTTTGTCTCTCTCTGTTCTCTCTGTCTGTCTCTCTTGCTCTGTCTAATTTATAGTAGTTCCCCTTGTCTGAGGTTTCTCTTATAGTTTATCTGTAGTCACCTGCAGTCTGAAAATATTAAATGGAAAATTCCAGGAATATTCATGGGTTTTAAGTTGAATTCTGTCTGAATGGTATGAAATCTCCCTCTATCCTGCACCCTTCAAGAGGACATGAGTCATCTCTTTTCCCGCATATTTACTTTATATACATTCCATGCCTGTTAGTAGCTATTGAGGTTATCATATTGACTCCCTCAGCATTGTAGTGTTTCAGTCATTTCTTATTTACTTAATAGCGGCCCCAAAGTACAAGATTAGTAATGCTAGGAACTACGATATGGTAAAGAAAAGTTGTGAAGTACTTTTTTTTAAAGTGAAAAGGTAATAGTTCAACTTAATGCATAAAGCAAACAAATATGCTGAGGTTGCTAAAGTCATGGTTAAAAAGGATCTTCTATTTTAAAATTGTGAAGAAAAGAAAAGCAATTCCTGCTAGTTTTGCTGTTGTAACTAAAAGTTTTGGGCTTAGTGCATGATAGATGCTAATTAAGATAGAAAGGTGGGCCAGGGTGATAGCTCAGTGGCATAAGCACCTGCCTGGGAAACATAAGGTCCTGAGTGCAATCTTTGGTACAAAAAAAGACAAAAGTCATTAAATTATAGGTTTCTTGGGTCCATGCAGGCCTTGGAATATAATTGCTCCTGAGGATGAGGGGGAAGATATACTATTAAATAATGCCAGATTTCTTTTCTGAATAAATAGGCCTAGTTTCTTCAAGTTTACTTTACATCAGACCCTCCGTATTACAGAATACATGTCCTGTTTTTCAAGACTATGTATTTGAACGTGGTTAGGCTTTTCCTCATCTCTGGGCGTGTCCTTGGACCTTGCTTTGCATGGGAAAGTCTTCATTCTTGTCATTTTTTCTATTTTTTATTGAATTGAGGTCAAATGCCTTTTTCCTCAATACCATTTCCATTTCTCTAGTCTGTTAATGTTTTCCATTCCCATGCTTTTATAGTGTTTTGAGTCTATACTTCTGGTTTTGATCTTGTTTTTATGTTAATTGTGTGCATTCACTAAACTTAAATGCACTGGAAGTATTTTTTATCATTGTATCCTTTATTAGGATCATGCATGGAGACACATAGTAAATGTTAAAATTGAAAAGTCTTAAGCATTTTAGTGGACTTTATGGTAGAGAGAAAACAGTGTGAATTAGGCGCAGAGCTTTTTTGTTAGTATGTCAGAACCTGGCTCAGTACTAGGTCTCATGCAGTGGTTCCAGGAAGCCTTCTTATGTAAGTGCAGATCAGAATCACTTAGCATGCTTTGAAAATACAGATTTTCTTATCCCTATGTAAGACTTACTGGTTTAGAAACATCAGATTTAAAGTGTTGGTTTTTGTCTGTATTTATAAAAAAATTCACAGGAGATTCTGACACATACTTATTTACTTCTAGATCAGAAAATGTTTAAAATGTGAGAAAACTTGAAAGAAGGTGAAATCTGTATTTTTGAGAATTTATATTAGAAAACTTTCATGGGAAAAGAGATATTTAAGATGGATTTTAAGGGATTAATAGGATTTTTTTTCAGGTGCTTTAAACAGATAGTTGAGAATATATGATGTTTGTTGGTTTATTTTAACCCATGTAGTTTGACAGAGCAGTATTTTCACTCAGTGAACTTTCAAAAATAATTTAATCTGTTAGGTGCATACCTAAGAAGTGAAGAAAATCTCAGATTGGCCTGGTACTGAGCCATAGACTGAGCAAGGATTCTTTCTGCCACAACAGGCATTAATTCTTAAATGTTAGGTGTGGAGAGGTCCAGTTTCCTTGGAGGAGATGGACCAAGGCAGTGCTATTTGCAAACTTTTACTGTTTTTTTTTTTTTTGGTAGCAGAGTATATTTTGGTACCAATGCGTGTAACAGCCCTGAAAAGCTAGTAATGATTTTCTGTGGTAGTTTTAATTGTCATTCTTTAGTTCATATGGACACTTTTGTTTCATGCTGAGCACCTAGTCTTAGTCACAGCTGGAACTTAGAAAATTCATAGAAAATAGAATATTCATGTATTTTTAAACATTTTTATTTGCTGTTAGCCTTGCAGTGTTTGATACATTCATTGTATTTGGGGTTTTTTTTCACAGTAAGGAGACAGAAGAGACTGTTGGGGGGAAAAAACTGGAAAGATAGGTTTGAACATCCATATATAACAAGAATAGGCAACAAAGTTAAAGACTTAATTACTACTTCTTCCTCTGGAGAACCGGTTAGCCAGGAACACCAAAGCTTAATTCGCTCTTGGAACTGTGGTTTTCAAATGAATGTTTTTAGAGCAGCACAATTCACAAGTCTAATATAATCACCAAATCTAAAATTATAAAATACAAAACTGGCATTTACAAGAACAGGTTTGTTACTTTAATTCAAAAAGGTATTGAGTGAAAATAACAAGGCTAAAACTATTAAGTATTTTTTTCAGTACAATAGCGTGAAATTGGTGAGTGAAAGATAAGAATTAGTCTTTTCTCAGTCTCTTGTATTTTCTAATCATGATAAAAATCATGATTCATATTGATAAATTTTATACTTATTCAGTTCTGAGTGTTTGTATATTTAAATAAAGATTGTTGTGGATTCACTGTCTTCCAAAAAGAGAGAAATCATTACATACATGCAGTGGTGATAGGGGAAAAGCTTTTTGAGGGCTGAATGAGCATACTTTAAACCAGCACAAATTAAGTATGTTGGTATTAGCAAAACAACAAATGCATACTAGTTTGTGTTTGGTGATTTAATAAGTAATGGAAAAGTAGATAAATTCAAATCAAGTGTGTGGCATAACCCTGAAGCATTTCTAAAAGGCTAGGATACTACGTAATAGTGTTTAAACCACTGGCAAAACTTCTCAATAAGATGGAATTTACCAGTACATAGTAAGGAAACTGGGAGGAGTGCAGCTTTTTTAAAAAAGAGATTTCCCATTTGAACCACAAAATACAGAAAATTACATGACTGCTATTTTCCCAAAGATAGTGTATAGCAGATAGTATTCTTTGCATAAGGTGGGTGTCTTAGTTCATTAGTACTTACTTCCTCTGAAAAGATGAGAAATGTGGGAAAATGGGGCATCTTCTAAAAAGAAACTACTATGAAAATGTCAGATGCCTATAAATCAAGTGAGTACAATTTTCATGACAGTTGATGGTTCCTGCTGTATTGTTCTCTACAAATGTGAGCTTTGACACAGTTTTACGGTGGAGAATAGAGAATTTTCCATATTACTACTTAAAAATGAGAAGGAAATTTCTGCTTAGATTGTATTTTCACACTTGAATAATTAACATTGATAAAATTTTTAAGAGTAAAAATGTATTGGTCACCTTATTCTTTTTGGATAGTTTTGAGTAATGTATGAAAACCCTTTAGTGAAAGGACAAAATGATATTTCGGTTTTTTGAAACTTAGCTTGAGTTTTCATTTCCTTAGTCTTTTTTTCCCCCCTCACTTCCCATGTCATTGTGGACAAAAATCCCACTAACCCATGATATGGGAAGTCTCTTCAAGCTCAATGGCTGTGCTTGGGTTTTTTGTTTTGTTTTTTATCTTTTTTCCTTTCCTTTTCTTTTCTAGAAACATGTGAAGGAAGGCAAGTCATTGTTTCAGACCCAAAACAGAATACAGTACTATTCTTTTTTACCTTGTGAATCTGAGCATTTTCTCTAACTGCTGAATGAGAACCTTGTATTTAAGGAATTATGTAATACTTTACTAGCTTATTATGTATAACATAAAAGCTACTGTGGACATGTCTGTTTCTGGATGGAAACATTTAATTTCCTCCATCCCAACACACATTATCAAGCAGCTTTTGAAAGATAAACAAAACAAAATAAAAACAAGTTTTGGCTTTTAGAATACTTGCCATTATATTCCTTGCATATTTCTTCCTTACTGAGGAATCATACAGATTGTGTGATGGCTTCTCTTGTAAAATTAGTTGGCTATTTAATATTCTTGCTATAACAGAGTGAAAATTTTAACCAAGAACTGCCTGTGGCATACAGATGCCTTTGGTTTATTGGCTACCTCTGTAGTTGAAAGGAAGTTGAATTGTTTTTTTGGACCCAATAAGTTTGTCCTTTCCACTTGGGTGTTGAAAGAGCTTATGAGCAGTAGCTGTTCTGATTTTTGTTGGTTGTTTTCTCTAGGGAACAAGCTACCCTCTGAGTCAGCACTGGACTTGAAGATAAATCCTACAATTCATGAAACTGACTGATTCGACTAAAGGATGAATAGTTTGGGCAGCGTTGGACAGCTCTATGAGGGGTCTGTTTGTTTAACTGAAGGGATTGTTGAGTTCAGCAACTTTTAATTCCCCTAAGCATAAGGGGTTGCTGTTGTGAAAACAGGGTTTGTGAAGGAATCAGTTGTGGTAATTGACATCAGTATTCCTGTTGACTCTGTTTTCATTTTATCACCAAGTGTCATGGGACAATTCTTTATTGTATAGAAATTTTATTGCTGTTTGTGACCAGCAAGAATTTGTATGTCCTGAGAGGTCAGCATAGGATTTTTGCAGTTTATTTTTGAATCTAAGCTACCTTTTTTTCACATGAGATTATATAAATTTCTCTCAATTGAACCTTTTGGCCCTTGAATTTATTTCTTCTTTGCAAAGGTAGTATGCGTTTGTGGTTTGAAACTTTTAAGATTAAATGAGACTTAATTTGATTAGTAAATAGTTTACCAGGTCAGTGAATAATTTATATTTCAGCTTATGGGTAATTACTTTTTGGGGTAATGTCAAATATTAAGCAAGTAACAATTTTTAAGACTAATTTTTATATTAGTCTTTGGGGGAAATGAGATTAATATTTAATTAAATGGATATTAAAATCTGAAACATGAGAAATTTAGAATACTAAAGAAAAATATCTTCCTGTTTTTTATAGGCCAAAATTTGTTTAATGGAAATAGCTTGTGTTATCTTTTTGGAGACTTTAAAAAAATAGGTTGTGGGATAAATATATTAATTTTATTTTAGTTATTTGGTAGTATGACTTAAAACATGTATAAGAATAATGAAGATCCACCTTACCAGTATTTATGTAGGTTCTTCTACCTTTTATTAGCCCAGAAGTACAAACAGTCCTCTAACATTCACTTTGAAAATTAGACAAGTGAGTGTGTATATAATTTATCTTAGGGTTCATTAATTGATCAGATTAAGCATAATTATCTTGAGTAAGAATATTTTTAATTTCAATTATTTGCAAAGCTGAATTTGAACAGTAAAATTACTATGGGGAATTAAATAGAGACTAGTACTGTTTTAACTTTTACTTAATAGTTTTAATTGTTGACTTTTTGGATTGTGGAATGGGTGATTTGTTTTATTTTGCGCAGTCAGTTCTGGGACTGGATCCACACTAGGATAACACACATACCTTATGATGCTTGCCCATTGTATCTTTGTGTTCACTTTTAAAATTTCTTTTTTTCACTTGATTTGTTTGCTTAGATGAAATGGCAAGATGTACCCAATTTAAAATTTAGTAAAATATCAACATTTAAAAAAAAAAATCTTGATGGCAAGATCTTAAAGGATTATTGCCATTAGTTTCACTGAGCAGAAGAGTGATGAAAACTATAAATAAAATTTATTGTTGTCCTGGTTTTTAAGATACTGTTTTTAAATAAAATTTGTCACATCAGTTTAACACTGTCCTTTTTGTGGAGAACACTTCAGATTTTAAAATTCTTCAAATTTTTTTATAGGAAAAATCTGAACATTTATTCATATTTTAGATTGTTGAAAATACTGAACACTACTCAAGTCTTTAAATTCAAAAGTCCTTTGAATCATTCTTGTCTAGCCTAGCTTCATAATGATTTGTTTAATGTCAGAGTACCTAAACCTTTAGGTCCAACAGTATACTTTTCAAACTTATTACAGAATGCCAGAAATCCTCAGGTAAATGTTTTAAACTCATCTGTCTTTAACTTTGTTACTTTAGGATATGTTTAAAATTTAACCATGCTGCATTTTATCACATTTTTCTTTGGTATTGTAACTTTGCCTCCTAAGTATGTTACTGTACATAGCCACTAGGATTTAAGGTGAGGGTGAATTCAGTAGCATGAGGGTACACTACAAGGCTGTATTCGCACTTAAACTACCTGGGTTGTCTCCATTTGTCTCAGTGCTGACTATCAAACCATTGAAGTATGTCTAATTCTCAATTTGTAAAAAAGAAGGGCCTAGATTACTTCAGGTTTAAAATTGCACATTTTAAAACATTCTTTTCAAATTGTTGGTAAATTCATAAATTTGATTCTTATTTATAATTCCATGATAAAGGATATATAGAGTGACTCTATGGGGTGATTATTATGAAGAATACTAAGGATTTCTATATTTAGGATTTAGAGTTTATATATTTTAAGGTAAAGATAGCTTCAATTTGTTCAATCAAATACTGAAGATTATTTGAGAAATCCATTTTTCTTAGGTAAAGCTGAGTTTTCAAACAACTTTTCTATTATTTCCTAACTGGATCAAATAATTGCATTGTGGGAAAAAGTTCAGTTGTACATCATGAATCATCATTTATTTTGTGTCTCCAAACCATTTCTACCACTTTAATAAATTTCATTTGATTGCCAGTGTTTTATTTAGCGTTTAGCTTACCAGTCTTTATAAACCAGCTTTATTTATTGAAAACATGAATCACAGTGTTAGTTTTTAAAAGTTGCTCTTTTAAATTCTTTTCTTTTTCTCTTTTGATTTGATGCTAGGAATTGAACCTG
>NDGM011142290.1:0-13572 GCA_002564305.1 Octomys mimax | reverse complement strand
AATTTAAAGACCCAATCCAGAAATGGGCATCTGAGATGAACACACACTTCTCTGAGGAAGAAACCAATTTGAGTGTTTAAGTGATTTATTCTGCATTGCAAATTCTTGAATTGCAGTTTTAGAGTGAACTCATTCTTTCTCTGTTATCTGTTGGTTTCAGATAAGAACACTGATTCAAAATTACTTAGAGTTCTGTTGGAAAACAGTCAAATTTACGAAGTAACAGTCTGAGGGAGACGGGAGAAAGTAAGTCACTTTACAATCCAAGGTCCTGCAGCCAGGCTCATTTTAGAAGGTTCACAATAAATGAGAGAGATAAAAAGAGGCATAATAACAAAACAGAAAGGCTTACATATATGGGAAAGAAATCATAAAAACCCACCCTATTAGGATGTATGCAAAAGAATATATTGATGAATATTTAGAAAAATGACCTGTAGAGGTTGAGAACTATTTAAAATTGATTGGTGGTCTCTTAATACAAGGTGGACTCCTAAGGGGACATTAAATAGGGGGATGATTGTAATGGCATAGAACGGTAACTGGAAATGGAAGGCAGAAGTAAGGACATCAAGAAAAATTTACCTTGGGGCCGGGGAGATGGCTCAGTGGAATAAACGCTTCCCTGGCAATCGCAAAGGCCTGAGTTCAATCCCCAATTCCGCCAAAAAAAAAAAAAAAAGAAAAGAAAAGAAAAGAAAAACAAAAAACAAAAAAGAAAGAAAAGTTTACCTACTCTGACTTGTGAATGAACGTGACACAAACTCAGCCTACATGGCCTCTACCATTTCTGGCAGCATATTGCAAAATCCTTGTGACTTGAGTTATGCACAACATGTGAGACAAAGGGGAACCTAATTTTCCAGTAACTACAAAGCAATTAAGGACTTTTGAAAATGTCAATAATTGGTGAACTGTTTTAGCTGTTACATAAGATTCCTGGGGTATGGGTTGAAGGTACTTCATGAGGACTGGTGACAAATGAAACAATGGTGATAGTGTAATTAAATACAGGGGCAACTCCAGTTAAAGTTCACCAGTACACCCTCCAGGAAGTCATACAATACATGTTAAACAGTCAAGGACATGTGAAACAGCTCTTACATGATGAAATTTTAACAGTCCTCCTGGAATACCTAGCTTTGGCAGTATGTAAGTCAGCGATCAATGATTATAGGCCAGTAAAGAATTAAAATGTGGTAAATCGGGCTATTGATGCTATTGTGTCAATGGTGCCAAGTCCATACATGCTTATAGGACTAACTCTAACAAGTGCTTGGTTTACTTGATTAGAATTAATAGATGCTTTTTTCTTTATGCCGTTATGTCAGTCAGCCAATATTTTCATTTCAATGGGGAGATCCGATCACTGACACAAAGGAACAGTTAACCTGGACTAGATTTCTCCAAGAATTCAAAAACTTCCCTAAAATATTTGGTGATATGATAGCTACAAATCTCAATGATTTCATCACCCCAATAGACAATTGCACCTTATTACAGTTTATAGATGACCTCCATTTGGCTGCTCCAACCCAAGAGGACTGTTAGCTGGAAATGGAAGCTCTCCTACTTTTACTCTGCATAACAGAATATAAAATATCCAAGAAAAAAAAATACAACTTTGGCACATCTGTGTCACTCAGGCTTCAGAGTGACACAGATGAACATCAGTTGGGTATAGCACAGTACAGATGCAAACTGTCTGTGCTTTCTTAGTCCCAAACACTTAATATTAAGTAAGAAAGTTTCTTGGGGAAATGAGATTTTCTTGAATCTGGATCCCAAATTTCTCATTACTATTCAAGATACAAGGGGGAGAAAAAGAGCCTTTCCTGTAGAAAACTTAAAAGGAGAGGGCGTTTAAACAGATCAAAGAAGCTTTGACTCAGGCCCCAGCCTTAGGTATACCAGACATAAGGAAGCTCTTATTCCTATAAGCCTATGAATGAAAGAAAATGTTATTGGAGTCTTAACCCAGGTTATGAGATCCTGGAATCATTCAGTGGTATAATTTTGATAACAATTAAACATTATGGGCCTAGCCTAGCCACAATGTTTTAAGACACTTATTGGCACTGCCCTACTGACATAAGAAGCTGACAGGTTGACTTTGGGACAACTATTTGAGTACCACATTCAGTTATAACCTTAGTGAACCAGATGGGGAACCTTGACTATCTCACCAGAGGAGGATGTCTTGGCATCAGAGGCCTTGACATAAAAATGCTTGTGTAACTAGAGACAGTACTCTTAACTTGGTCACTTTGCTCCCAGTTGAACTGGAAGCCCTTCTTCAAGACTGTGGAAATAGTGAATAAGGTATTCTAAAGACACAGAGATCTCACACAACATCTCATGGAAAACGGAGATATTGAATATTTTATAGGTGGAAGTAATTTTGTGTTTGAAGGCATCAGATAGGCAGGATGTGCAGCAGTGATTTAGGACTCTGTTATAAAGCCAGCCTTTCCATACCATGACCTCTGTTCAGAATGAGGTAATAGCCCTAAAAAGGACCTTGTTACTAGTTAAGGATATGAAGGTTAATATCTACAGTAATTCCAAATATGTGTTTGCTTGGCTACATATTCATGGATCTATGTAAAAGTGGAGGATGCTTCTGATATCTAGAGGGAAAGAGGAAAGAAAAAATTCACACCTCAATGTTGCAGAGTTACCAATAAAATTGACTGTTACACACTGAAGAGGACATCAATGGACTGGTATGACAAAGCCCAAAGAAAACCAGAAACCAGACAGAAAAGCAAAATTGGCTGGTATGGCAGCCTCACAATCCAAGAGAGGATCTTGGCCCTACCCTTTATCCAAGAATACCCACCCCCAGAGTCCCCGAACTACACTTAAATTGAAAAAATATGGATCACAAGAGAACCTGGGGCTATACCAAGAGAAGATGGTAGGGATTCTCTGACAGGAAACTGGCTATCCTTGTAATGAAGGCCTCTAGGTTTGTGAGGCAATTCTATCAAGCATCTCACATGGAAAAAAAGGCAGTAGAGATATTATTGTGAAGTTATCATTTCTACATGCCTCAGTGTACTGCAATCACTTGAGTTGTTTGCGAACAATGTCTAATATGCATAGAATAACCGAAAACAAAGGTCCACTAGACCTCCCATACACAAAATTCAGGGTCTATCCATGTGAAAACTTGGCTGGTGACTGCACTCAGCTCCCTCAGGTAGGAAGCTATTGACATATCTTAATGTTATTTTGCGCCTTCACAGGCTGGGTTTACACTTTTTTCCACCAGACAAAAAAGACACTAGAATTGGCAAAGGGGCTTTTAAAAGACATCATCCCAAGGTTTTGACTCCCTGTAACTTTGGATTACAAAATGGGCCAGCGTTCATGGCTGAGATAGTTCAGGAACTCATTGGATGTTAAAATAAAATAAAAATTACATACATCATCTCAACCTCAGAGTTCTGGAAACATATAATACAAGAACTAGACACTCAAACAATTGTTGAAAAAGAAGGACTACTCATCAATAAGTTTTCAACAATTAGGAGAATTTACTCTTAGGAGACAGACGCAGGCTTTGTGAATAGTCACGCAAGGTATCCACAGCTGGGTACAGGACAGAATGCCTGTAAGTTTAGCAGACTCAATCCACCCTTTAAACCTAGATAGCTCAGTGGATTAAAGCATCTACAAGCAGGCAGATGGGCCAGCTGTTGTAAGAGTTGGTGCCGTAAGAAATGACGAGAAGACCTGATGAATATAATTTCAGAGGTCTCACTGAGATTAGTCTCTCTCCAAGTGAGCCCAGAACCTCAGAAGCATTTCACATTTATTGAGGGCTAAAGGCAGGCGAAGAAATGTGCATAATTACTTAAGTGAAAACAAACTACTATTTCTACGGACTTCCACCATTTGCCTAACTTTAGGTCCACACAAATGCTAGCTGATAACATCCCAGCAAGTGATCAAAGAACAGGGCACCAGAAGGAGAAGCTGTTATCTACAGCCTTGAATCCCAGCTTGCCAGGAATTTATAAGTGAGAGACAGCAGCTCTCCCTGGGCTCTGTGCATTGTTCCTTGCTCTCTTGGGACATTAGGCTTTTGTCTTATATCTATATTTCTATAGCCACAGTTCAATTCCAGAACCAGCTGGTGCCAGCCCAGCCCCTGGGGTACACTGACACAGCCATTGAGACTGGGCTTGGTGGCATGTGCCTGTAATCCCAGATCTTGGGAGGCTATAAACAGGTGGATCACTATGAGTCAGATCTAGTAGTGAGGCCCTGAACAACCTGTAGACCTTTCTCTAAAAATACAAATAATAAAATAGAATAGAATAGAATAGAATAGAATAGACCTAGAGATTCTGTTTGGGTCCAAAGGTGAGATCCTAATAGCCCAGTTCTCCACACTACAATCTTTTCTCCCACTGCCTTTAATATTGCAGGAACAGTACCTTGGAACCACCACAGCTGGATGAATATAATAGCACAAGATGTGTGGCCCTGCCTACAGGATTATGACTAACCAAATTAGGCGACCCTGTGAGGCAGAGCTGTTGCCAGTGATGAGAGCCCTGCTTTAGTCACAGTAGAAGCTGATGAGTTGATGCATGATAGAACTTGATGATCTTCATGAGATTGCAACCACTATATAAGTATTTTTTTCCTTTCTGTTATAATTTTCTTTTTGCTTCATTCTTGGGAAAAAATCCTTAGAGAAGTGCTCCCACTGCAACTGTTCCAAGTGGTTGGAAATTGTTAAAGGGAGAACCCTTCTGTATAATAGCTATTATGAGTATATAGGCATGAGGGAAACTTAGACTCACAAGCAGATAACCTCCTCAGTTTGTGATCCTTGTGATAACTAGCCCTATATATGTTATGATACAAAGTCCCACCCTACTTCCAAAATGTTATTTGAAGATTGTGCTAAAAGAAAAAGAGATGAAAATGATAGGCTTTTACACAAATCTAAGCTTTCTCCAAACCATGCAGGACAGAATGTAAGAATACTGTACCACTATCTATATGCTCAACTGCTTCACCAGGTTACAAGTGGTGCAGGTGGGCTGTCAAGAGTATTACATTTTTTGCCCAAGGGAGAAACTAACATCATGCATAGCTTCAGGTTTGGTAGGAACACTCACAATCTCTCATAACACCCTCTGTTTTATTTTCCTTGAAACAGCTCATCACCAGTAAGCCTACAAAGGGCTTTAATATATTGACACAAGAGGCCTCAAAAATGTCACTTAACAGAGTAGTCTGGGTTTAGACTACCTCCTAAACTATGAGGCAGAGTTGTCTGAAATTTGTCAAGAATGGCATGTTAATTAAAGACATCACTGTCAGAATCTAAAAACGGGCTCATGTCCCAGTCCAAAAGTGGTAAGGATCATTCTTGGACACTTTTTGGAAGGCTGATTTTTAACTTTTGGAGGGTTCAAAACCATGATAGTGATATTCCTAGAAATCTTAGGGTTCTACCTCATCCTTCTCTGGCATCTACCAGTACTTCACACAAACATCCAAACAGCTATAGAAACTCTGCTAGACAGAGAAACCACCCCCTGACTGATGATCTTGACTAGACACAAACTCTTGCTTGCTGGAGAACTGCCTCTCCAAGATGAAATGGAATATGTTCAGAGTGATGCTCTTTAATAAATGTTCACTTAGACAGAGCATCAAAGGGGTGGGAAAATAAAGCAGAACTTCGAGAGAAATGAAGCCTCTCGCTCCCTGTGTAAACTCCAGGTAAGCAACTTTTTGGGCAAATTCTCAGAAATGTGGACTTGTGCTGTATTACCAGGTCATGAGCTTTTCTCACTGATAAGGGATAAACTTCAAGTTCTTTCACAAAAATCTCTTTTAAAAGGATGTACTAGTTATCATCACCATTGAAACTAACAAGTTGAGTTATAAACAAGCTTCAGCACATCCTAACATCCCGAGGCATACAAGATGTGTCTTCTTTCAAATAAAAGATGGGGATGGGTGCTAGGGTGATATATATATTGCTTATAAGGGGCTGGCAAGATTGCTCAGTGGACCAAAGCAACTACTTAGGCAAACATAGGCAAGTGCAGGGACCAAGTTTGGTGCCTAGCACTGCATGCTGTGCTGGCCCGGCCTGCAGGTGAGCTGAGCCAGTGACCGAATCCGGGCATGGTGCCACATGCCTATAATCCCAGCCCTGGGGAGGCTAGAAACAAGAGGATCACCATGAGTCTGAACCTTGTAGTGTGACCCTGTACCAAATACATAATAATAATAATAATAATAATAATAATGCCTATAAAATTATTCAATAAAGCAACAACAGAGGAGACTGGTATCTGTGATAAGCAGCTTCAATTTACTCTAAAAATAGATCACTACTTGTTGCTATCTATGGCCAGCCACAGGTTTATGTAAGAATACTTTCCCTCTTCTGCTTACTGTCTCACTAGTAGGGAGTATAGCTGGTTCTCAGGGTCTTCTTTGCTACTCACTGGAAACATTTGACTACTCAGTTATATTGTGACATGCTAGGCAAGCAGTTCTTGAGCTGTTGGAAATGAGACAGCATTAATAGGCCAAAAACATAATTTTCTGGTGGCTTCCAGAGAGATTACTACTTTTACTATGTTGAAAAGTTGAAAACTTTAGAATTCTGGGGCTTCAGAGACTTGTCTCACAAAGTAGGAAAGATAATCTTTATTTTGCTGAAGTGCAGAAGATCAGGTGCAGATGTGTCCACTTCACATGAACTAGAAAGTCCACCAGTGACTTTTGACCATGGCTCAGTACTCTGCAAAGTGGAACTGTTTGGCTATATTGGACTCAGTCATGCCATTAACTGTTTTACATCTCCCTAAATTCAATATACCTTCAACAAAGACTGATAAGGAGAAATACAGTGTAAGATACAAGCTTCAGTATGCCACCTTGTATTCGCTCTAACCCATTGAGTACAGAATGGCAATAAGCTGAGATGACAAAAAGAAACTCTGGAAACATTTTTGAATGGAATCTGTGTGTTAAACTTAGTGAAAAGTCAGTATTGATAACCAAATCCTCCCTGAATCTAAGGCAGACTGACGACAAGATCATAGAAGTCACACATGAGAAGCTCAACATTCCTGTCTTCTACCTGTCCATCCATACCGTATCAGTACTGTGCCCGGCACTTGGTCCTGTGTAAAGACATATGGACCCAATGCTGGAAAGCAGGGATGTGATCAATTGTATTTTCCCCATCTTTCACTGTCACTTCTTCAGTCACACAATCACAAAAGTATGTTGCAGGAAGAGACATCATAAAGTACTGCACAAGGCTCCTTCTGGTCAGACTACATATCTATCCTTGGACCCTCTAAAAGGCTTTGGTAGATGAAATCAAAGAGAATCTATGATACATCAACTTGGAGCCAGAAAAAAAGCGATGCAAGAAATAGTAAGCCTTCTTGACAGAGTACAGACTTCCAGATGGGAATTTCATGCACATCAGGGACCATGTGTGCTAGATGCCTGTGACAGTTTGAGTATACAGAACTCTCAACAGCACCATCATGAAGAAGAACACAGACATTCAGCCCTTTTTTTCTGATATTGTGTTCTCCAAGAATATTATATTCTTCCTTTGGTTGGTAGAAAAGTTCATGAAAGAACTACAATATGTGGCTTGCAGAAGCACCCACACCAAGTTCAGGGATTCTCCAGAAAATTGTTTTTCTGCATGGATTATAGCATCCATCATGGACTTGATGTGTATATTTAACCAGAGGTGGCTCACTTCTGTGGATTTCAAAGATTATGTGAGTTTTTCACAGAGAATTCTATTAAATGTTACTGCATATGTGGGCTAGACAGCATCTCAAAATTCCCTATCACAGGAGAGAAAGTAGGAGGTAACATTTTCCCCAGGACTTAACTTGAATGATAAGTAAAAGAGTTGTACCACTTCAGGTTTCCGTTTTGGCTGGAAAATAATTTTGGCCCCAAGTCATGAATCCTTAAGTAGTTTTAATCCACCATTATTGTCAATTGGGCCTCTTAAATTGTCTCCTGAGAAACCCCTGTGTTACTTCAAGAGGTTATGTGTACTTATAGGGATTATTTAAATTGCTGAGCTTCATACCTTGAAGCTGTCTTTGGTGACAATAATTGACCTAATGCACTAGAAATAGAATCTCCAAGAAAAATTTGTGAAGGGCAAAGAATAAAGGAAACACATGAATGCCACCCCATTTTTATGGCTTAGCAAGTCATTTTATTGTGTTGTTCTTTGGTTAACACAAAAGAACTTTTCCTCTGAAGGAAGTTTAGGCTGCAACATAGATGGAAAGGAGTGTTAGTATTTCATTTCAAACTTTCTAAATTAAAGGGCTCTTCTTGCATTTGGAGTTAATAATTATTCCACTGGACTATTATATTCTGTTTGTTTTACTTTCAACAATATCACTTTGATAAAGATCTAATAGAAACAGTGATTGTCATAAACTAAGTCTTTAGTCATTTTTGGATAAATATTTCCCAAAAAGTTAGTGAGTGATAAATGGAAAGCACAAAACAGTCTTTGTAACACAAACCTTTTCATAAACAATATAATGATACTTCCTCATAAAGTTATATATCCATGACTACCTTACTTTCTCTCATTGCTTGTTGAGAATAACTGACACCACAAATCAATTTAGAGAACGTTTATTTAGTTCATAGTTTGTGGAGGTGTAAATCCATACATGGCTGGCCCCAAGGCACAGTGGCACATGACAGAATGCCAGGGTTCGTGGTGGTGGAAAACAGCAAAGCAAAAGGAGCTAAAGGAGAAGCAGCAGAGAGCAAGCCTCTTTTCCTCCTTTATGTGGTATGTAGGCTGCCTTCCCCAAGACAGTTGCAGCACTCACACCCATAATCCAAGCATATAGCATGAATCAATCACAATCACTAGAATCCCTCCCTATGACTATGGGGCTTTGTGGGGACATGCAGACACAAATTATAACATATCTGTATATACATGTAGAAATGATTATTCATTCACATATGTTGGCAAGCACATTGAGAAAAGTACTGAAGAATAATCACTTAAACATTGTATGGTGGCTGAAAGAAATAGATTTCCATTTGGAATTAAGTGGAGCAACAAATCCAAAAAGAAAGGCTACATTATGAATATCATACTGAATGAAATGAAGCAATTTGCCTAAAAGATTGCACAGTTCTTTCCATGTTGAGTGAAGCTTATGTTAAACCATGAAAATTGCCATACTCTATAAATTAGTATTAAGCAAGTGTTGTTATATTTACATATATTTTAATCCCTCTATTATGATGTTCAACAGCTCTTTATTACGAATGCCATGTCAAAACATTATACCTTAACATAATTGAGGGTACATGTGAAAAACCAGGGGCCATGGAGGTGGCACAGTAAAATAAGCACTTCCCTGGCAAGCACAAAGGTGTGTGTTCAATCTCTGGTTCTGCAAAAAGAAAAAAAAAAGAAAAAGAAAGAAAGAAAAAAGAAAGAAAAATCAACAGTGTACATCATACTGAAATAAGGAAAACAGTTTTCTTTAAAATGAGAATACAGGGGCCAGGGAGATAGCTTAGTGGCTTAAGGGTGTGCCTGGCAAGTGCAATGTAATGATTTTGAGCCCTGGTACCACAAAAAAAAGTAAAATGAAAAGACAAGTGTGTCTGTATGACTTAGGTTTCATTAGAGAAATTAAATATAAAATATATCTATGAATATTCAAGGTATTCTTGAGGTAGGTTTACAGGAACAAAATCAGAAGACGATTGATGGAAGAATTAAAAATGACCATCTGCAAGGTAGCGGTCTTATACCAAAATTTTTCATAGTCACTTTCTATTTGTTGTTGCACAGTGCCAGACACCCCCAATGTAGAGGAAGGGATAATTAATTCTGCTCAGTTTTTAGTCCCTAGTAGTCCAGTTCCAAGGCAAGAAGCACTATAGAATGGTCTGGTATGGGAAATCTGTTCATATCATGGTAGCCAGAGAGCAGAGAGAAGGATAAAGAGAGAGGAGAATAATATACTTTCCAGCTCACGTCTACAGTAGCTTAAATCTCCAGTTCAGCCTCCTATTTCCAACAGCAAACTCAGCTTTAAAACCATCATCCAACCAGTTCTGAAACTGATGCATCCTTCACAGCTCTCAATGTTACCAGGGAAAGGTGATGAGGGGATCAAGAAAATCAGAAAAGAGACAAAGGCTGGGATCAAGTGGAGTCCTCTCTCTTCAAGGGAAAAAAAAGAAACTGCACAACCACCAGAGGTATATTTTTTAAATACTTTTCACAAATTTAGTATCTCATGACATAGGGTTGCTTAGTGACAAATGCTTGGCATTATCTCAGGCAGGCAACTTGATTGCTTTAAGTACTACAGCCTTTCCTTGCCCCCATATGTGAGACTAATTTCCAGCAACTTCCTAAATCTCTCTCTTTTTTGCTTTGTACGTTGTTTTTTATTTTATTTAGGGAAGGGTCTACAGGGTGTACACAGTCTCACTATTAGATCACACGTGTAGTGATCCACCCATTTACAGTCTCCCAAGAGCTGGGATTACAGGTGTATGCCACACACAGTCTTAATTGCTCTCAGATCACTCTGGGGTTGGGGCGGGCACAGAAGGTCCAGAGATCAAACGCCTGGCCTTTGCACCTGCTTACAGGCACTTTCATCCCCTGAACTATTTGGCCGGCCTGTGTTTTATAGTTTAAGTGATGGGTTTTCAGGGGCACTTGGAGAAGCTGTGTTTGGAGGACCTTTGTAGAAGAACTTTGCATTCCTGAACACTTTCCATTCTGAGTGAACCTACTCCTTTAGGCTAATGATTTTCAGTACAAAGGCTTTAGGTACTGCTACACAGCAAGTTAACCCTATATAATCCAACGATTTGTAACAAAAATGTGTTAGTAGTATAGCTCACAATTGTCAGCAGTTAGAGATTTGAACATTGTATAACTAATATATTACTATATCCCTTGTGGTTATTATTTTCTGCTGGATGTTTAACTCCAAGCTGATGTGAGACTTGTACTAATCAATTTTTTGGTATCTATCAAGGTCATTTAAATCTCCTCAGTATTCACCTTGGAACCAATTACAGCAACATTTAGTTCTTCCATTAGTGTCAGCCATCTGGATGAGTCATGGCCATTGCTTGGCCTGCATGCTTTCTGTGAAAGTTCTGAGACTATTCCTCTCCTGGTGACTTTCCTTAAGCACAGTATACATCATAGAAAAACGTTTTATGTAGTACTGTAATCTCCTTGATCATAAAATCAGGGACTCAAACAACTTATAGGCCATTGTAGCAGAGGTTCTTTTATGTTCTGGATTCACACTGACCTCTGAGGGCTAGGGCCAAAATACTAGCTATCTTCTTAGTCCATGTGTCTTTCTAAATTTTGATCTCAAAACCTCAGGTTTTAAATATCCAGAAGAGATTAGTAATATTACATTGCAATGGAGGCAATAAGCTTAATATTTCTATCTTACCTGAATATCAAACACCTTAGAACATAAAATGAAACTTATTTTGCAACAGTCCTGGATATTCTAATATTTAAATATTGTTAATGGACAATAGTTGCATACTTTACACAGAAATTTAAAAATCAAAGCAATACATAACATTGCAGCATGGCAATCATAATGAAATTTTGTAACATACTTCAATTTTCACTTTGACATAACATAAACTTTACTTAATTTTTTGTCTTTTGATGGGCTATACATCTGTTTTATTTAAGGCAGATTTTTTGAATCTGAGAGAAAATTAAGCAATTCAAGTTTTACAATTTGGAAGACCTATACATCTGGAATCACGAATATATTTAATATACCATGAGATTAACCTTAAAGAATTGTCATATACATGTTAAAACTTCATTTTGTACCAAGATCCATCTGTTGTGAGAAAACTTTATTGTATTTTTTGAAAGCTGTACCTTTTGTGCAATGATCAAATTATTAGACATGTCTCCTACAAGATTATGGAGATTGTTGGAGGCTCCTTATTAATGAATGAAAGTTGCTGATGCTCTAATCACCAACTGGAGTTCTATGCCATAATCTGTTCTTAAACTAAGGAATTTTTGTTACATTATCTTAATTTTTTGAAGAGGTGTGAGAAAACCAACTTTGAAAACCTAGGTGGAAGCGTGCTTTCTGGTTTACCACCCAAATTGTATTATGAACAAATGATCCAAAAATGCAAAATCAAAAAGAAACGCAAAAAGGAAAAATTGCTGAACCCAAATAAAAGGGGAACAGCTGTTCATGGAATAAACAAATCACAAGTACACAGGAAAAACAATATCTTATAATACTAGAGTGGCTAAAATATGAAATTGAATTATTGCAGCCCGATAAAGACTTTGGAAATTTATAAATATATATTAGTCAGATTGTGTTCTTCATCAATTAGCAGAGATCTGTTAGAAGAATTTTGGAAGAATATAATATTTCATTTATAATTAATATGCATTTCATATTTCATTTGTCTTAGAACACTGGTAACTTTTAGTTCAATTATCTCTATATACTCTATCAATTATTCCTCCATTTGACTTTCATTTTGGTTACTGTCTGGTCATTCTGGATCAGTTCTTTCAATAGACCCAGATTTTGATCAAGCTTCATCCTTGACAACTTCTTTTTCTGATCTGAGTTTATGATACAGTCAAATAGCATGCTCCAGCAAAAGAAAAGCATATCCTTGACTCCAAATTAGTGGTTTTTGTTTGTTTGCTTTACTTGATTGTATTGTGAGATTATGCCCTGCCAAATGAGGTAGGAAGGCTTGATTCCCACTTTTGTTTTTATAATTGAATTTTAATCATATGGTAAGAAACATGTATGCAAGAGGGAACCATCACATAGCCTCTCTTACTCTAAGATGAGACATTAGTGAAAATAGAAGCAAAGTGAATTTTCTCTGAAGGATAATGACAATTAATAACACCAGAGAACTTAGCCAATAAAGATTGCCAAGAGGATGAAAATTTCCATAACTACTGTGGTTGAACAGAAGAAAAGGGACCAATGGCATTTTGTACCAAATGCCCAAAGCCATTGAAAAGGACCTCAAGATTTTCAAAGGACCTCAGTGGACATAATTTGAGTTGGTCAAATCCAATTAATATTACCAATAGAGTCTGACAATCAAATAGGGATGAGCTGAACAGTTTGGGACATAATATGACTTTGTTGAAAAATGTGAACCAAATATGAAAAAAGACTGTTACAGCTTGTACTCCTTCAGAGGCCACGAGTAGGCCTGCCATTATTTAAATGGAATGTCAAAATTAAGTGACTGTTCATTGTAATTTGATGTCTTGAAAGTGAACACTACGATATAGTACGTATATAATATAGTATATATAGTATATATAGTATAGTATATATAGTATAGTATAGTATAGTATAGTATAGTATATATAGTATATAGTATATAATTATTATATAATTATATAATATAATTATATAATTATAATTATAATATTATTTTATAGTGGATCACATAAAGAATCATATAAAAAGAGTATAGGGAATC
>NDGM011142277.1:0-10528 GCA_002564305.1 Octomys mimax | reverse complement strand
AATGTTGCAGTGTTTTGTCAATCTGGGGTGTGATTTTGAGGAAATATTTTGTAAGCGTCAGTGCTACCACAGAGCTACCTTTAGAACTTCATATGTTCTTGTGTGTATAAAATGTGCTCTGTGACCAAAAAAAGTGAATGTGCACAGAGGTGAGGAAGAGAGAGGACAAAGAATAAACTAGATTTTTTTGGAACTGTAAAAATCTCCTGGTATTCATTTTGAATTACAATCACTTGAATGGGTCACCAAGGTACCACAACATAACTGCTGACTGCTGTGCTGAAGGGAGATTTATGAAGCTATATGTCTCATCTCTGCCTCCTTTCCAATTTACTCAGTGGAAAATGCCATTGGCCTTCCAAAACCTTAACTTATGTTTGGACCCTTTCCATCTCTGAGTTTTATTTTTGTGTTGCTGACCATTAAAATGAATATTTCAGTAGGGCTGGAACAGTCTTATTAGCCCAAGCCAAGCTTTATATGGCTTGCGTACTTTAAGAGGTTAATCTGCCCAGCCAGCTCATTTTGTTCAGAAGTATTAAATGGAAAGACTATAAGATTCAAAGAAAGGCTAAGTTCACTGGGTGAGACCTCAATAACATAATGATGTATAAAACCTCTAGATTTTTTTTTACCATAATATTTTATGAAACATGCACATACTCACTGGAACAGAATCCAAATTAAAACATTTGAAGGTCAATTCAAAGTCACTACATATGCAGGAGTATCTCTGTGAGAAATATATACTATTTCAAAAGTGCATGGACACAGAAGCTCTTTCCCTACTACATAATTCATTGCCACTCTAGCAGCATACTACTTGAGGAGACAAAGTTACCTACGACAGCTATAACATTACTTGGAGGCAAAGCACCAAGTTCATTAAACTATTCCAAATTTCCTATCAACACATCCTTCTGTTCTAGTGCAAAAGGAATCATCACAGAGCATCATACTAGCAGGAAAAATTACTTTAATTGTAGGNAAAAAAAAATACAAAATTTAAAAACATTATGTTATTCTCAGCTTCAGACACAATTATGTAAAGCCTTTGATTGCTGTAAAAGCTGCAACAGATCCCCAATCCTTACATTTAAAGTGAATTGGGGATGGGTATGGTTACAGTGAACTATTAGTATTACTCTGATATTTCTCAAATGTCCACATTTTTGGGTCAGTCATGATTCTCCTCAGGGTAAGGAAGTAAGGGTCCATTTTGCATGACAAAGGTCAGATTTCTGCAGGCTAAAGAGAGTTCTGTAGTTCTCTGTTCCTGAGCTGTCACTCCTAGGGGAGGTGCCTAGAGGTCAAGAGAGGCTCCAAACTTAGGGGACACCCCAGGGCTACGTTAATCAACTTAAGGTCATTAGGAATTTCTTACCCTGGTTCCAGTTTCAGCCCCTTAAATCCTGTCATGTAAGTAAGTCAGCATTGATATTGACTTAAAATTAAAAGCAGTATAAACAAAGGATAGAATCCAATCATTTACCTGTATCATTTAAGTCTACAATTATGCACAGTGAAATTCAAGTAGACAACAGAGTTCGAAAACATGGCACCAAAGGCAAAGGATGACTTTATGATAACTTTTCTAGTAATTTTTCTGTATCATTTATGATACTACTCTAGATGCATTTGAACATGAATGTGATTTTATATAAAAATACTATTAGCCAGTGTCTCCAATCACCACCTACATTTTATTATGGTAAAATTTTATTGTTTACTGTTTTGTTATGACTTTTAAGTCACTGAAATATAACAAGTGCTGAAGTAAAAAAATCTTATTTGAAAGTATTTCAGTGTTCTTCTAGTGAGTGCAAATGTATGTCTACATTACCTCATAATAGAATTAGCAATATAACAAATGGATCATATTTCTGAGAGTTGGAAGAGTTCTGCCTATTTGTAATTAGTGAAGGTTATCTCTAAGTGTTTTATATAGTATATAAAGAACATCTGGATTTAATTATATCATACTTCTTAGACAATGGGAATTGAATTAGGAATATTTTGAAACCCCTATAGAGATATTAAAGTATTAGCGGCTATTCAAGAACTTTATTGCTGCAATGTTTAAAAATGTTTCATTCTACAGATCAACAGCCTGCCACTTCATAAATATCAGATTTTCAATATAAAAGGAAGAAACTTGAAATACTGTCAAACATAGAAAATATATCACTGGAAGAAGCCAGGGATTTTCACTATTATAATATATTACATAAACACGCACAGAAAATGTCCTGCGTATTTGCACAGATTTGAATAAAGGTGCCTAACATATATCCTGAGCAGGATTTCTCTTTGAATTTTGTTGTGGATTGAGAGCTGCAGGGAGAGTAAGTTAACAGCTTGTTATTCATTCTTCGCAGAGGAAAAAACGAAGCTGTTCTCATGGAAACAGTAGGATACAAAGTATGAATTTTTAGTATTTACCCCTAAGTTTTAAAAAAGATCAGATTTTCTTTCTGGATGCTTACTGGTCCCAAATGTCACTTCTTAAACAGAGGATCAACTCTGCAGTGAGATTTCCATCTCCCGGTGTTAAGAATACATCACAAGGCCGTGTGCTCAGCAGGAGAGAAGCCTTCTCTGTGAACGTAACAGTATCGCTCATCAGTAAACTCTGCCATAAGAGGCTTCTGTATTTTTCCTTCCTTTTAGGGACTACTTGGGTCCTGAAATGCCAGTCACTGCCCTGAGACCTAGGGCAATATTCATATGATCTAACTTGATGGCTTTTACACAGGCCACTGGTATAACTAAATGTCAAGGCTGTAGATCAAAGTCCCCACATTCTAAATCTCATGTCCTTTATGGATCAATTTTCATAAACTATACTCACATTTTAAAAATAGATTGGGGCTTACTCTTGGCTTTCTTCCTTTTATCCTAGAGAAGTTTATTTATAAGAAAGGCCGTATGATTTGTATAGAACAATGTGAAATTCTGATGCCATGCATAAAACTCAGTCATTTTTAGCCTTTGATTAAGCTCCTATTAAAACATTTAACTACACTTACCATTTTAGAAATACAAAATCTTTAGGCTATAAAAAACAAAATGTAGGGGCCAGGGAGATGGCTCAGTGGAATATGTGCTTCCCTGGCAAGTGCAAGGGTCTGAGTTCAATCCCTGGTTCCACAAAAAAAAAAAAAGTAGACTACTTTGTGATACTTAACCATCCTTTCCAGTATCTCTTATGAGGTAGACAGTAGATCATAAATTCTAACTCATGATTCATTTTATTTTTAAATCTTCATTACTCTTCAGTTATATTACATGACAGAAAACAGTTTCAGCATGTGTTTTTATAATTGATATCCATTTTAATTACTCAAAATTGCTAGGAAAAATGAAGATAGTCTGAAATAATCATCAAATTGTAATTTTTATACACAAATTACACAGAAATATACTTCTTTGAGGAGATCTAAGTAAAATGCATTAAACTACACTGTCTTCAATGAATACCTTCTCAGCTCAATTGTGGGTATAAAAAAAATTAAATTAACAATTATCTCTAAAGAACTTTGGCAAACAGTAAAACTCAGTGTGCATACATACTACTTATGAGTACAACATATCTAGTTAATGTTTACATATTTATTAAAGTATAAGTGCACAGATGGGAGAAAAGTACATGCCTTAGAGTTATCAGACTATTTATTAAATTCCAAACAAGGCTCTATTGTGCTGATTTTCCTAAACAAATTGTAACACAAACATGAAGTGTGATCAAAATATACCGAGAATGTTTAACATGCAAACAATTCACTAAGGTAAGAGATTTTGCGCTAACCCCCTTCCCCAATACATCTTCTTTCTTCAAGGGTACATATCCCATTCTTCTTGTCGGCTCCTGCAGCTGTTGTAGAAGTCTTTTGCTCGGCTATCTTTACGACACGTGATAAAAATATGGTAAGTGTCACCGCTGAGTCCACTCAGGGGAAAGTGCAGCTCATGAAAACATCATGGAGCATCCTCATCCACCTAACTCAACAGGCCTAGCACTGAGTGACCGCTGGCTCTTCCTCAAGGTCAAAATGACCATCAAAAGCAAATGCTTTGAATTTATTCAGGACACTGAGGCAGCCAGAATAGCACAACTGAAGACCCTCATGGAAGTAGCAAGAACTACTGGATGTGAAGGAAGGAGGAGTATTTTCAAAAGGATTCATAGCAATGTGATGTTTACAGCATTTTAAAAGTAAACATTCACTGTACACTTGATCACAGCTTGTACACGGCATTGTTAGGTCCATCTTTTCATTCTCAGTTCTGTAATCTAAGAGGAAATAGGCAACTCACTCAGGAGTCAGCCTTGGCTGTTCCTGTCTCCTCTATATAACCAACTAAAATTTAAGACTGAAAAAGTATTTTTCAGGCAAGAAAAAGTTATCACCTGGACTTCTATAATCAATGGTTGAAACCAAGAGGAGCAACAACTAATGGAGGAAACTAGAGGCCCTTGTTAACGGAGAGTAGTAACGTTCTTCTGGAAATCCAGTTTACATCTTCCTTGATTCTACCCTTTATTCCTAATAGAATAATACTATGTCTAAAAATCAAATGTAGTAAGTTTTTTAAAAAGGCAGTTTGATTGCACAATCAACCAACTGCTTACGAAGTAAGCAGGGAGTACAACTGTGTGTGCATGTGTATCTGCACATGCTTGTTTATGCTGCGGTGGGTCAAGGATGGGACTAACATCTATAATTAAAATCCTTTGACTTTCCCCTTGAGTCAGAAGAATGAAACTACTAGTCGGTGTGTCATGGAGAAGCAGCTGGGGTTCGTGTTAAGTCAGCTTACCAGTTTTTCGAAGAGGAAAATCATCCTTGGCATCTTGGGTTCCTGGTAATGTGTATTTGTATGATGGAGACGTTCCACTCAGGGGCGGGGAGCTTTGATCCAGTGAGGTGTGGTGGGCAGCCCTGCAAAAGACAGTGAAGGTTCATCCTTGATGCTGGAGGTTTTACCCACATTGCTAAACAATAATCAGTTGCACATGCTGTGCACATGCCTGGGCTGTGTTTATGTTTTCTTCTTAGTATATAAAAATCTCAGGCTCATGTAACTGAGTTCATGCATTGGTATGTTGGGAATGACACAGGATTCCTAAGAATGCCTACCATGTCTCTGGTCTTACAGTCACATATAAAGTTTACTGAAAGTGAGGGTTTAGCCAAGATCCTGAGCATCTCATGATCTGAGATTCTTGGGTGTTTTTCCTTAAGAGCCACTTGATTGAAAAGTCATCACCTATATCCTTTACAAACTCCAAAGGAGGACAACCAAGATGAGAGGAAAGATGAACACAGGCTTCATACTTTAAAAATTTCTAGGGAACACATTCAAATACATGACAGTAACTTGTTCACTGAAAAAGACACCAGAAGTCTCAGGTGTCCTGATTTCTGTAACAGGTTCAAAGATGTAGAACACAGGTCACACTGTTCTTCAACATAAAACTATCTTTATCTTTTTCTCTTTCCTGGGTGACTCTACTGAAAAATATACAACTCTGCTACTGAACTAAACACAGACTACCCAATAGTACAAGCATGTACAAATATTAAAAATGAAGACAATGGACAATGCATAATAATACCAACACAATCATTATTCTATTAGTTGCTTGAGTAATTCTCAAGAACTAACTAGTTTAACAGTATCTTATCTACTGATAACTACCAAAACATAGGATAAAATTCAGATTTCATAAGTTAATGTTTTATGATTACCTAAAGTTCAATTCCACAGCAACAAGAAAAGCTTGATAAATAACATGTGTGAGTCATTGCTAATAGACTCAAGAGAAGAGTTGAATTTTTTACTGATAACTTATTTGCATTTAGTAGTTTTTCACTGAAATTATACATTTCTAAAAAATGATGGGTATGTACACAGCTTTGATTTGGAAGAAATTCTGAAATAGTTTTAAATTATGAATGCAATTTTAAGTAGCAAAATTGTCTCAAAGTATTTCGTAAAATTGATTAAACATCTGAAAATCTTCAGAAATTGACTTCTCAAGTTAAAAAAGTGTATGACAGAAATTAAATTGTAAAAATATATAAAATAGCTTCTCTGATTGCAATGGCACACCCATCTCTGACAAAACAAAACAATAAAGGGGATATAAATAAAGGACATTTTGTAGTGAAAAAAATATATGTATATACAAGATAGGATAGATATACTGCTACTGTCTCTTAGTTCAATGAGAAGAAAGGTTTGTACTAATAGTGTTTAGAGAAGATATCATTTCTACATCTTGTCCTCTGAATAACTACTATGAATACAACAATATGCTATGTATTAATTATTGTAAATGTCCTACTTATCTATTTTTGAAAAAAAATATATATATAATATCCTGGAGTAGGCCTGTTACCTTTTTGTTATGTAAAATAAACTTTAAAAATGATATATTTTAAAGAACTCCTAGGATGCTGCCAGTTTCCATGTAATAATTATTTATTCCTTTGCTGGATAATGTGAAGAATTAAAAAATACATTCATGGAAAATCCTCCAATCAGAGAGCCCACTTATGAGAGAAACAGAACCATTGTCTATTAACCTATTATCCAAATATGATTTGCCTATCAGTTCTTTGCTCTGGCTTTTAAAAATAACAGATCCTGCATATTTTATAAAAAGAGGAACTATGTACCAAATATTATCTCTTTACTGGGCTGGTTAAGACAGGACCCCATACACAGTAACATAACAGTGTATCATGTTGTCAGCCTATGTATTAGAAGCTGAACTATTCTATTGGATAGGAAGAAATGAAGTGGAGTGGACAGGGGCAAACTAATCCCTGAAGGCTTAGATTTGTTTATTTTAGCTACACCCTCCAAATCCCTTCCTTGCTCTATGTTAAGTTCCTTTTCTTCTTCTCTTATTTAGTTTGCTCAAAATCATTCAGACAGGGCTGGCCTGATAGCTCAGCAGACTAAAGCACCTGCTTAGGCTGAGAGCAGCAGCCAGGATTTGATCCCTGGGGTGCCTGTGCCAGCCCTGCCCCTGAGGCCTGCTGAGACAGGGACTGAGACTGGGTGTGGTGGCGCACGCCTGTAATCGCAGCACTTGGGAGGCTGAAAACAGGAGAATCACTACGAGTCTGATCTACATAGTGAGACCTTATAGACCCTGTCCTAAATACAGAAAATAAAAATCATTCATACTTCTAAAAATAGCTCTTACTTCCATTTTATATCAAGCCAAGTATAATAAAATCAAATCACAATCTGCCAACCATGGAGAAATTATGCATGGATATCACGCATACCATCTGAGAATAAAAAGACGTAAACTACACATAATGTCTACGCTCTAACCCATTTGTGAGTTTCCCATTCAACAATGAGCACAGATACTTCCGTCATCAAGATGACCCACTCCGGGCTGGGGATGCAGCTCAGTGGCAGAGCCCACGAATCAGTGAACTTTTGTACACTGCATGGAACGTTATTTTATAGGGTCTTCCAATGACTCTCCAAGTAGGTACCATTATTATCCACTTTTCATGAGGAAGGGAAGGAGTCCTTAAAAAAACCAAGGAACTTGGCCATGGCCACGCAGCTGAGGAACAGCAGTCTTGGGGTCTGTATCCAACATGGCTAAAGATAGAGCATGCACTCTTTAACTTTGAGAATAAAAACAGTCAAACACTGAACATACGTGTACCAGAGCTTGGGATGGCGGCTCACGGAATGATTTTTTCCATTAGTTGGAGTGTCTTTCGTTGCTGATTTACTCAACAGGAATTCTTGAAGCTTCTGCTTTACTTCAGTACTTGCCACTGCCCCTGAAACACACACATACACAGAAACAAACATGGACTGTGAGTTGTGTGCTCTCGCTCCTCTAGCATATTCAACAAGTAAGCAACTGGTTATAGCACTGGTCACAGAACATGAAGTCTCCTATTAGAAAAAGAGAGTAGAATCTAAACAGGCTTTAGAAAATGGCATTGTGATGCATCGCAACTATTACTTAAGCTGCCAATTTTCAAAAGACCTTAAGAGTTCTCTAATTACTTTTCAGAAAGGGGATTCCCATATTAGTTTCATTGCAATTTTAAAAAATACTGTTGAGGAACAAAATATTGTATGTTTTTAAAAATCAGGAATCTTGGGGGACTAGATTATATCCTTTAAATATATTAAAATGGTCTTTTCTGAGTTTCTATGATTAAAAAAAGTCACATTTTAAAGCACCCTTTTGAGCATTAAACAAATAAATATTGCTGACAATTTCAGTTCAAGTCATCAAATATTAAACCTTGCTGCGACCTGAGTTTGAACTAGCCTAATGCAGGGAATTATTTGGCTCTGTCTCCCTCTTGTGGATGGTTCTTTTATAAGAATCTGTCTTAAATCTTCCCACAGGCTGCATATGCAGGCTCTAAAAGGAGGCGAGGCATGACTTACAGCACAGTTATCCCTTGGGCAGAAGTAAGGGAAGCATAGTGTGGGGCTTTGGGCATCACTTCATTATTAAGAATGATAGTTCACACTAGACTGCTCTTGCATGACATTATGCTTTAGGTCTACACGAACAAAAATTCACATCTTATCAATACTATGTCTACTTCTTTGGAAGCTTATGGACTGAATAAGGAGAGCTGATATGCAAATGTAAGGTCATTGCATTGCCATCTATAATTTATGCTTTTTATTAAACACAGAAAGGTTTTGACAACTTCAATTCCACTCATTCTCAGGCTTCTTTCTGAATGATGATCCGCTAAAGACGAGGGAAGAGAGTCCATCTGTTACCCTGGTGCCTCTTACTTTCTCGTCCTCTATCTTTGCCTCTGAGAGGAGGAAGCTGCTGTTCTCTGCGATGCCTTTCTACTTCCTGTTCTTGCCTCTGCTGCTCCAGTTTCTGCTCCTTTTCTAGGAGTTCTTGCTGCTGTTTTATGGCTAGAAGTTCCTGTTGCAACTTGCGAGAAGAGAAAGACATGAGAGTGTGCAATTTCTTTAAGCTTCATAGTTATCACTGACTGACCAAAATTGAAATATTAGAAGCGGTGGGAACTTGTTTGTATTTAGTTTATATTTTTTACCCAGTGTTTGTTTAAGGAAAAAAAAACTTACTGAAATCTGAAGACAAACAACTCATGTCAAGATAGTCTCAGTATCAACAAGCTAGATTTTAGGAAAATATGTTTTTTGCGCCTGTCTAGCAAAAATAATTAATAAATTCATTCAGATCTTACAGTTTCTATTGATTAAACTTTTAATTCTTTTAGCAACTTCCCTGATACCTATGAAATACATGAACAGGCAAGGCAGGTACTATGTGGAAGTCCATTAACATAGTCTCTCACATTATAAATAAACTACTGAGATTTTCCATTCTTACCCTGAGAAATGGTGTAAATATTATCAAGGAGAACAGAATAGGGAGCTATGAGTTAATATGGAGTAAGTCTACCTGAAATAGAATGAAGGCTAAAAATATCAAAATCTTATAGAGAAAATTTTCAATAGACATAGGTAAGCTACACATCTATAATAAGTTCTTCTTTCAAAATAGCACAAGTCTTTAACTCTTTCATCGAATGCATGAAAGCCTTACAGTTAGAGACCATGGTCAAAATGAAATCACTTACATAACTATGCTCTAGAGCACTACTGTTTAGGTTTCTGAATTATTTGAATCCGCTTCTAAAAGATGAATAACATGAGTTTGAAGCAGATTTAGTAGCTATCTTGAAATGTCAGTTTCCTTCCAGACTGAGAAATGTATATCCAAAGAGTATAGTAAATGTACTCAGTGAAAAAAATAACTAAAGACATTGAATTCTACTTAGCTCCTGGTGTTACTAGATATCAGATCTGGACAAGCCACTAAACTACTGGGCACCTTGGTTCTTCAGAAGTATGAAAAAAAATAATCTCCCTCCCTAATATAATCCTAATGCACATAAAATTTAGTTATTTGGTGTGAACCATACTCATTTATTATGATTATTATTAGTAGTAGTAATAATAGTAGCAGTAGTCGTAGAACTCAATACTAATGAAAGCATACTCTGCTCATTTATATTAGATAGGCACCTAAAATTCTGAATTTTGTACCAAATAGTAATAGAAACAAAGATAAAAAGCCATGAGGATTGGCATCACAGTCACTTCTGGGCAAGAGGAAGACACCTCTGCGAGTGACAGCCTTACCACTCCCAAAAAATATGGTTAGAAGACCTACCAGTTACTCTTCATTTAAAAATCTTTGGGATTTTGGCTGAGATATCAGTCCCTTAATGGATGTTTTCAGATGTTTTACTGTGGCTAAGAATACATAGCTGCTTAAGTTGTTTTGGGATGAATTATGTTCAGATTAGGTGCTTTATCCAAAGATTCAATGCAATTGAATTTTAATCTCTCTTAGAAATATAGAGAAGTGGAATGTTGCGGGACTGTCCTGCTACAAGGTTACATATGGTTAGATTTCTGGACTTATGTGCAAACATAAGAATTATACAATTCTTTATGCCTATTT
>NDGM011142268.1:0-15788 GCA_002564305.1 Octomys mimax | reverse complement strand
TATATATATATATATATATATATATAGAGAGAGAGAGAGAGAGAGAGAGGGAGAGAGAGAGAGGAGAATGCAAAAAAAAAAATCCAACTTTAAGAAGCTCAAACCAGGTGGTTTTGTAATGTACAACCACAAAGTAAAGACATAATGACTCAACAGTGTCACAAGGAAGCCTGACAAGGAAGATGAGAAATATAGTTTTATTTTCTATGATTTCTATATATGAAACTGTCATCTATATTTCCAACTCTTCCCTGAAAGGATGAATATGACAGCTAACATTTTTTACTCCAGTGAAATGAACAAATTTTTAACAATCTACAAAATTATTAATCAATGATTCCAACAGAAAGTCAGAGAGAAAGCAAGGAAGAGAGAGAGACAGAGACAGGGAAAGAGGGAGGAAAGAGAAAGAGGGAGAAAGGAAAAGAAAAAAGCAGAACAGAACAGAAAGAACAGGCGAGGAGAAAGGGGAAGGCAGAGGAGAGAATGGAAGGAAGGGGTGGGAGGAAGGGAGGAGAGGACATAAGTACAACAAACACTGTCAAAATTAAGATGTGTCACTCAAGTCACAGCTCTACTAAAAACTAAAAATCAAGAAATTGTACAGCAAGTTTCTTACACATGAGTGCCTCGTGATAACCATAAAAATAAATGTTTGGCCTGAGTTGACTTAAACCTCACCCCGTAGACCAACCATTAAAAAATCCAGATCTGAAAATGTTCAGGAAACATTGTCTAGCTGTGTCCATGAAATGGAAACAGTGTTGCCAGTGACACCCGCCCGCCTGCTCCATGAGCTGAAGCTTAAATTCATCCTCCTTCAATGGGCCATACACCAAGCATTTCACTTGATGCAAAACAAAAAAAAAAAAAGTTGACCAGAATACAATATATTGGACAGCCTAAGGTAACTAAATATAATACAGTGAGACATCTGGGACCTCAAAATAGAAAGATCATAGTGCCCATCTGGCAGGTACAAGGTCCTGAGTTCAATTCCCTATACCAAAAGGGGAAAAAAAGTTGCCTTTCTTCTAATGAGTTTCCTGCATAAATTGACCTCAAAGCCTCCCACACTCTTCTGCTACCTTCCTCTATTCCTCCTGTTAAATTAAGTTTAACGTATTTAAAGGACTTATCTTTTCTTCTATAAAGGCTGTTACACTCCAAATAATGCTTTCCTAGGGATTTCAATTGCTACTAAATACTTTGCTGGCCAACCCCCCAGGCTTCTACCTGCCCAATTGACTTGACCACCCCACTAACGCTTTCCATCCCTAACTCCCTCTCTCATGCCCATGCCACCCTATTCCAGAGGGCAAGATGTGGGCTGTAAAGGCAACATCACCTGTGTTCATTAGAGAGGAAGTGCAAAAGAATTTCTCCACCCCTACATTTGAAAAATTTCAGAGTTCTGACTCCCTAATGGAATAGGCAGTTAGCTAGACATGAGCAGGAGCACTAAACAGGGCAGATGAACTGAGCTATGAGGAAGCCCTGCAGCACAGCATGGGGAAAGTTTCTTGAGCTTGTAGTTTTGCCATTTCCTGAGAAAGGCTCAGGGAGCTCCTTTCAGGGACCCTGCATACACAGTTATGTAAGTCAGGCCCAGGCACCCAGACCCACCAGGAGCACACCACTCGCAGACACGGTTCCTCCCTGTCTGACCCATCCAGGCCTCTACTGTGTACACTTGCACTGTGGTTTGGGCGCCACATTGGCTTTGCCTGCTGTGTTCATTTGAGCCAAAAATCTTCTAAGTTCAGAAACTCTCTTCTGGTGAGGGGAGAGTCTCCCTGATGACTGGAAAAGCTTGTCAGACCCAGGCTTCCCATCCAAGGACTGACCAGGCCTGACTCTGCTTAGCTCCTGAGATCAGATAGACTGGGGAGTTGAGGGTGGTGTGGCTGTACAGAAGACACTGACTTTATCCACTCTTCCCAACTCTAGGAAAACAAAAGAGAAACCAACCCAGTCTCCTCAGGGCAGTTGCTGGTTCTGGTTCTGTCCTCCTAGAACCCTCCCCAGTATACTGTTCTTGTTGATAATTGCTAGTTTTACAAAAGGGTGCTGTTCACTGCTGCCCAAATCATAAGCTCTTTCATCTTGCCCCCTTGAGTCTCAGTTTCATTCTGTGGGCCTCCCTCCTGATCTTCGTGGAGGATGAGAACCAAGACAACAGCACAGGACAGATTCAGTACAGACCATCAATCTAGCCCGGGGAGAACTAACAAGCTAGTGACAGCTTCAATATTTATAACTCAAAACAGCAGTAGAAAGGACAGCCACCCCTACTGGCCATGGCTGAGAGGATCAATGAGGAGAAACTTATGTTCAAAAGGTGGGAAGACTGCTTTTGTACAGTAAGGAAGACAGGAAGAAAATGATAAATCTCTTCTTTTCACAGGCTTTGAACAAAAGGGTAAAAATAACAAGTACAAGAAATTCTGGTTAAAATAAACTATAAAAAGGAGTAAAGACTCTTGTACAGTGAGAGGGTAGAGTAAAGGAAAACAAACAAAATGTTGAATAAGAACCAAGAAAAAGGCTGAAAGTCAATTTAAAAACTTACAGAAAGTAGAAGAAAACGAAAAGACCGAGCAAGGCCCTCTTCCCCCCTCTGCTTCTGGCCACTTGCACAGCTCTGCACACATAAACATGCGGAGACTCAGCCTAAGTCTGATCTGTTGGCTTCATCTGAAGTCCCTCACCACATCCTCAACCCAGCCACGAGGCAGCCTCGGTCCTTTGTGCTTTCACGTCTAGTCATCTTTTCTGGAACCACAGAACAGACATGGGCACGCAGACAGACAAGTGTATCTAAGCAGCCCTAATTCCATTTTGCTTCATTTTCAATAAAGAAATTAAAGTACATGTTTCCCCATTTAATAAAGAAAATAGGGAATGAAAAAATTCAGGAGTGTCCTGAGAAGAGTGAACCCCAGCAGCAGCTGCTCAGCGCGCCCATCTAGGCCTCCCACTCTAAGCGCCAACCACTAGAGCCCTAATGAGCGCGGCAGGTCAGCTAAATCTAGAACATTACACCAGCATGCACTTGCCATGTTTGAGGGATGGAAACAGAGAGAGCATTAATCTTATTAACCCTTAGCTCAGCTGGTAAGACCTGCACCATCATTTTTTGAATTATAAACAGGGAAACTGGGCTTGAGGTCTCCAGGCCTTCTAGATGCATGTTACAACGCCAGATCTTCAAGCTGGTGTGTCTCAGAAAAAGCTGGCTCTCTCGGGCTGAGATCAGTTTCTCTGCCAGGTAAATGTGAGGAGGGTATCTTTGGCAACTATTCAACCAAGAAAGATGTGTTAAGATTTGTTCAATGTGTCATTTGTTGGGGCTTTAATTGGAAAATGATGACCCCCCTTTCAGAAGACAAAGCAATAGTCTGCTAGAGAATGTCTCTATGCCTTGACTCTGGCCTCCTGCCCAGTACGGAGGAAGAGCTAGCGTATAGTTCAGAAAAGGACAAAAGATGTTAACCCCCGCCCTTAGAACTGTTCAAGCTCTTTTTATAGTTTGTTTTATTCTTGGCTTGTTTGTTTGCTTGGGTGGAAAGTGCGGAATTTTTACTACTCCTACTCAACAATGCAGTCTGTTAGCACATTTACAATCAGTTTGTGGTTCTGGCATTCACAGACTGGTTTTCCCTGCCTTACTCCTTTGGTATTGAAAGTGCACTATGCACTCTCATTGCTCCACTATGTACACAGTGTCCCTGTTTTTATTTCTAATATGGAATGGAGCCCGTTAAATTATCAGTATTCTCTCACCTGTGATCTTTTCACTTAAAATAATGTTTTAAAACTGTTTTTAAGTTTGTACTTAAGATGGTGGAGAAAGCCTGAGTCAAAAAAAAAAATAGTCATAATAAAATTTGAAATTATTAGCACTGTCACTTAAAAGCACATCCTTCACAGGCAGTGCTACATATCCAGGCTTCCTGCACTTGGGAGGGTGGTACAGGATGACTACCGTGTGTTGGAGGCCAGTCGGAGAAACCTAGTGAGTTTAGGTTCATCCTGAAATATGTAATGATTCCCTGTCTTCCCTGTATTGCTCTTCCTAGCTTAACATTTCAGACTAGAAACAGAACCTATCACTTGGATCTCATGGCAGCACCCCCACTTCCCCTTCTTTCCTACCACTTGCTTTGCAGCCTTAATTCTTTTTTTCTTATGTGTCTTTCTGGATCCTCCTCCCAAGCTCACCATGGCATCCTATTTTGGTGTTCATGCCCTAGTATTGTGAAGACTATGCCTCAGAAGTATACTGACTTTTCTTAAAATTCCCATTATTTACTTCGATAAACTACAGGAAGTGTTTCTCCTTGGTAACATATTAATTTATAAATAGCACAAGAGAACATAGTTTCTAAAGGCCCACGTCAGTGACTAGGAGGCAGGGAGTCAGAGCACAATACAACAACCAAAGAAAAGGCAAGAAAATGTCTAAGGAAAGATCAAACTCTTGGCTCTAAAGATTAATGCAGGCAACCTCTAGAAATGTAAAATGCAAAGGAAAAGATAATTTTCTATAGCCTCCAGAAAGAACTACTCTCTACACCTTGATTTTAGTCCCGTGAGACCTATTTTGGCCTTCTGGTCAAACTGTAAGAATTATATTGGCATTCTGTTAGCAAATGGTGATAACTTGTTAGCACAGCTATGGAATCTCTGCACAGTGAGTCAACAGTGAGAAGCAGTGGCAGAAGCGAAGAGATCTGCTGCAGTAACTAGGAGCGAAGCAGCGATGGAGTGGACCAAAGGAGCCTCTGTGGATCCAGGTGGCACATGCCTGTATTATCAGAATGCTGGAAGACTGTGGCAAGAGGATTTTGAGTTCAATCCCAGTCTTAGAAATTGAGCACAGTTTCCTAAGTCATTGAGACTCTTGTCTGGGTTATTTTTCTCTCTTTGCTGGGACAAAATATTAAGGAAAGATAAGTTTATTAAGTTCCCAGTTAGTGGATGTTTCAGATCATACTCGGCTGGCTCTAAGGTAGGGTGGCACATGGCAGAAGGCAGCAGTTCATGGCAGCAGAAAACAGCAAAGACCAAAGAGAAGAGTAAAGCTGACCTAAAAGAGAAGCTGTGGAGCTACCACCAGAAGTGCCATAGGGCAGAGTCACATGGAGCTCACAATAGGGCGGAGCCACATGGAGCCACATGGAGCTCACGATTTGCCACAGATTGCTTCTCATGTTCCACATGGAACTATAGGACTTAGTGTTTGCCTTTCTGGGTTTTGGACTTTCTTTGGTCCAGGTGCTTTGTGTCCTGCTGCTTAACACATTATTCTAAGTAAAATGTTCACAGGTGAGAGAATACTGATCATTTAATGAGCTTTTGGATTGGGAATGTTTTTCTTCTGCACGTAATGTTGGAAGTGATTAACTTTTCAATTGTACAGAGGCTCACAGTTAAGAGTTCTTAGATCTTTGAGGAGATTTGGGACTTGGACTTTTCAGCAATGCTGAAACTGTTAAGACTTTGGCAACTCTTAGAGATGGATTAAAATGCCTTTGCATAAAGATGTGTGCATGAGTCTTTGAGGTGCCAGGGGTGGAATGTTATGGCTGTGTCTAGTTGTTTCCCCAAAGCCTCATGCAGTCATTGTTACAGGCTTCTAGAGTTTGTGATTACTTCATGACCCAATGCTGGGATTATGGGTGTGAGTGCTGCACCCACCCTGGGGCAGGCAGCCTGAATACAATACAAGGAAGGAAGAGGGGCTTGCTAGCTGCCACAGCCACTGCTCCTCCCACTGCTCTTGTGTGTTTTCCACTTCCATGAACTGTTGCTCTCTGCCATGTGCCACTCTGCCTTGGAGCCAGCTGAATATGGACTGTTTGAAACATTTACAAACTGTGAGCTAAATGGAACTTTCCTTCCTTAATTTTGGGTGTCAGATATTTTGTCCAACAACAAGAGAAAGTAACTGAAACAACCCTGTTTCAAAAGAAAGAAAAGAATGGGAGGTAGGGCCGGTAAGGGAAGTAGCTCTGTGTAAAACGTTTGGGTTGAATCCTCAGTACCAAAAGAAGGAAAGAAGGAACAGTTATAAGAAGTGAAGAAGGGAGGCAGGGAGACAGAAAATAAGAAAAGAACAAGGAGAGGGAAGGAGGGAGAAAGGGAAGAATGGAGGGAAAGACAGGGAGAGAGGAAAGACAGGGAGAGAGGAAATGGAGGGAGGAAAAAGGAAAGGAAAAGAAGAGTGAGGTGTGTTGAAGAAAAATTCTGAAGGTCAGTACAGTGATCTACTTTCTGTTTTTATAACCAACATGCCTGAAGTTGGGTGCTTTATAAAGAAAAATGATGTATTTGTCTCATAGTTCTGAAAGTCTAAGAGCACAGTACAGCATTTGTTGGCTCCACTGAGGATTTTCTCGCTTCATCATAGCACAGTGCAAGTACCAGAAAGAAAGATCACACAGTGAGACAAGAATGAAGAAATCAGAGCAGGTCCAGTCTTGGTTTTTTTATAACACAGTGTACTGGAGAGAACAGGCATTAATCCCACCCGAGCACAGCCCCCTCCATGACCTAAGTACCGTGCTTTAGGGTCCAACCCTCAAAGGTTCCACAACCTCTTGGTACTGTCACTTGAGGAATGAAGCATACAGCAAGTGAACTGGGGAGGACACACTACATTAAGGCCCTGGAAGTCATGCTAACAGTTGTGCTAAGGGAATGAATGTGAGAAATGTGTTTTAAAAATTAGTAGCAAGGCTTTCACCCTGAACACCGAAAAGGAACGCTGTCCAGTGAAATAGATACAAAGGCATGAATTTGTTTCAGGAAGTAGCAATGATGAGCCCTCTTCTCCAGCACACACAGTACTTAGTTTTATTGGAGACAGACCTCACTATGTTGCTCAGGCTGGTCTCACTCCACAGGGTACCAGAAATCCTCCTGCTTCGGTCTGTTGAGTAGCTGGGACAACTGTGTCCAGATCTCATTTCATTATTTTCTTTAGCATATATTTGATAGACATATGTGTTCGTGTGTGTCCCTGTGGCTACATCATAAACTCAGAAATTGCTGCTGTTATTTTCACTTTAAATACTTTACTAGGTACAAAATAATGCAAGAATAAGCAAGTAACTATTCTACTTTTAACTAAAATACATTGATAATATATTTGTCTCATAAAACTCACTTTTTATCTTTTGTACTCCAATTCCAAACAACAGATTTTTGCATTCTTTTATTCTAAACAGCACCTGGAGCACTCCTAGTAAACTATGTACCCTTACCATATGTGTTTGTTAAAACACACACACACACACACACACACACACACCAAAAGGATAGGTAGAAAGAGACTATAATGTGCACCAACTTTTTTGGTAATATATTTAATACTTTAAAGCTACTAATCATTGTTGATGCCCATTTAACTTCTTAGAGTTCTAAAATTTTCTTCATGTCTCTGTTGCCATTAAAGAATACACAGAGTGATTTATCTGAAAAATTAATAAAGGGTGCCAATTATTACTCTACCATGATAGTTTTTTAAGATTAAGATATGATTATAATTAAGAATTTATGTATTAATCGAATTACTCCTAAAAAGAGAAAACAAAGTAACTAATATTTAAATTAGAGCTGTGTCAATTAAATTCTTCAATAATTAGATTCTTCAAGCCAATTTATAGAGTGAAATAACAGCACTCTCAATACAACAGGGAGAAACATAATTTTGTTAGTTGTATTTTTTTTGTTGTTGTTGTTTGTTTGTTTGCTTTTTGTGGAACCAGGGATTGAACTCAGGTTCTTGCACTTGCCAGGCAAGCAATTATTCTACTGAGCTAGCTCCCTGGCCCCTTGTTAGTTTTAATATTAGCTCCTGGAAACAGTTATGCCTATAACTCTGTACACTTCAGAAACAAAAATTTCTCATAACTAGCAATACATTTATCTATGATAAATATTTCAAGTACAGGAAAAGCCCTCATTTAGAAACCCAGGTATCATTCACAGCTAGTTTTTCTCTTGCTGTAACAAATGCTTTGCTAATCCATTTATAAGGAGAAAAGGTTTATTTTAGCTCAATTTGAGACTCTTCAATGGACAAGCTCATTGTATTGTGGCCAGGAAACAAAGAGAACCCCAGCGTCCTTGATCCCCTGTGGACCTGGCCTTCTCCAAGACTTGCCTCCCCCCACTAGGCCTCACCCTAAAGGTTTCACTGTCTTTGTGCTATGCTGAAGGCTGAGCCTCAACACAAGAGACTCTGGGAGACAACCAAACCCAGCAGTTACTACCATGCAAATATCTACTCAATCAGGAAGTAGGAAAACATCTATGAGCATTTAATGACTTTTCTCCATTATCTAGTAAATAAATATGTATTGAATAACTTTAAACAAAGAAAAATAGTTAAGTATTAATAAAATGATGAAATTTCCAATTTTATAAGTGGCAAAGAAGTGAATACCAAATAAGAAAGGAAGGGCCAGCCAGATAGCTCAGTGAACTAAAGTGCCTGCTTACGGCAAACACAGTGACTGGGGTTCGATCCCTGGTGTGATATGCCGGCCCCACCGCCAGGGTGCACTGAGATGAGCAACTGAGACTGGGTGGTGGCTCATGCCTGTAATCCCATTGCTTGGGAGGCTGAAAATAGGAAGCTCACTCACTACCACTCCGATCTTTGTAGTGAGACCTGTAGATCCTGTACTAAATACATTTTTTAAAAAAAAGGAAACAAGGTATCAATGATACATCAATGATAGATACAAAGGCCAAAATCATAAAGCACTTAAAAGTTCAGCTGGGAGACCTGGGAGATGGCTCAGTGGAATAAGCTCTGCCCTGGCAAGCAAAAGGGGCCTGAGTTCAATCCCTGGTTCCACCAAAAAAAAAAAAAGTTCAGCTGCTAGAATGAACAGTAAAAGGATAGAGTGTAGTACCATAATAATGCCAAAACAATAATAAATGATCACTTATGTGGCTCAGCTTACTCTTGTAAATGTTTTACATGCAGTGACACATTTATTGGTTTTACTAACTCTGTTAATATTCTATATTATAAACTCATAAGATGACAGTTGAAATATTTGTAGTCACACAGCTAATTAGTAATAAAATCTAACCCATCTAGTCTTTCTGGAGAAATAAGCTCTAGGAATAAGCAGTTGCTGAATCATGAATAGGTAGACCAAGGTTAGGGAATCTGAGGCAGCAGCCCGTGCAGTTACAAGATCCTGTTCATGTTTAAAATGGTGTTCATGTATAATTTGTATAATAGTGATTTGAAAGGGATACAAATTTTACAGGTTTTAAATTAGAACTGAATACTGATTTTCTTGTAATTATCTTTTTAAGAAATCTGCGTTTTTAGAGCCAAGACAAAGCATACGGGATACATACTGAGTAATACACACTCCTTGAAATTCAATCACTTCCCTAACCTCAGATTTTTAAAACATCCTATAGGGAGAAACATTAAAGAGGATGGTAAAGATTAGTGTTTTATTTGAAGACGAGGGATGGTTGTCCAAAACCAACTTGAAACGAGTCTATAAAAAGCAAAGCACAGCAGACAAACCTACTTGAAAATCTTATTTCCATGACAACGGAAACAGAGCTTTAAAGGGCCAGCACCCCACTGCAATGCATTGTTTCCACACTCGCAGTCATCTCAAACATCTTCAAAGAAAGAAAAACGTTTAATCTACATGCTAAGGTATAGCAACATATGAAAACATGCTAGCTCTTCATAAAAATGGGGGATGAAACTGCTATCTTTAATAATCATAAGTAAATCTAGCAACTCCTCTATTTTAAAACTGCAGAAATAAAATATGATCTAAACTGATGCTGCATATGAAAATGACTGATAGCTTCATAGCTGTCATTCAATTTATCATTTAAAAGCCATTCAATTAATCATATCATTTTAAACTAGCATAGAAAACTATTTTATATATGCATGTAATCATAATAACCTTCAATTTAAAGTAGATCAATATTATTTTTATGATATGGGATAAATTTAGATCCATAATCACTTCTTGGAATTAAAGCAAAATTCTTTTTTTAGTGTTGTACACAGAAAACATTTAAGAATATTCTGAAAGAAATAACTTATTTATATGGTAGCAGAAATATTTAGTTCAGAATTTCTTCTGGGATTATAATTCTAAAGCTTCTTGAATTAAGATATTCCAAAAGCAAAGTTTAGCATTAGAGAATGAGAGGCAAATTTAATTATATAAAGCAATATAAATCACACTATATATTGTAAAGGTGTTCTGAGTCAACTGGTTTTAGTCTTCTCAGCAAGCCTGTGTCATGTGCAACAAGTACTGTTACGAACTACTTTCTGCAGGTGAGCTATTTGCTGCTCACAAACACGACCTTCTAGGAAAATATATATATTCTTGTTTCTATTTGCATTTTTTCTATGAAGCTACATCTTAAAATTAATTTGAAAGATTGAAAACTGGCAATGTAGATTCATATTTTGACATCAACTAATCTCTTTATGGAGAAAAAGAATATGTCTCCACATTACCAGTCAAATGAATCATATAATTATATGCACTTAAAAGTAGAGATGACTACAAATGTTCACTTTCCACAAATACATCTCATATTTGTTCAGGTTCCTCTCAGAGACTGTTCTGCCCCTTCATTTTTTGATCATTAGCCAACCTGTGGTTTGCCTACTTAAAAAAAAAAAAAAAAAAAACACTGAAATGCTGTTTTCAAGTTATAATGGACCATAATATTGGTCTAAGTCTCAACTCTCAAATTTACTTTGAGATGATTCATTCTTGTTTACCTTATGTTTAACAACAAAACAAAAGAGCTATTAGTTTTCAATGATTCTCAAATTTTGCGGAATGGAGCTTTTTATAATCCTATAAAACCTTTGAACATTCCATCCATCCTATTCACTTACTAATGAATATTTGAAATCTTATCAAATCTTGTATAGAGTTTGATGCTTCATAAAGTTCAGTGTGAAATCATACTTCAAGACCCTCCAAAACTTCAGTTTAAAAATCCCTGGAATGCTGGAAACTAAATTAAATATTCCCTCTAGCAGTTTACAAAGAAATGTTCCCAGTGTCACCTTGGCTAATTTCTCCTTATTATCTGTAGCTAACAACTCCTTTCCATATGTTTTAAAACGTTTAACTTGGAGGCATTTTGGATAAAATAGCAATACAACCTTCTAGCGTTTTTAAAAGATATATTTTATATAGAAAAAGCTGATTGATGCATTTATTAATTTTACATGTAGAAAATATGATTTGTCTTAATTATTAAAGAAATGTCAACAGTAAAGCATAAGATCTCCCCAATCTAATTCTGACAATTTTACATGGTAATTTAAAACCATGATAGTGTGATTTAAGTAAAATTATAAAATTTGGATGTATAAAATATTAAATTACAATAGCCTTACAAATATAGCAAGTATATGAATTCTGTTAATATAAATACATAAAGCTTCTTCATATTTATTCAATCACCTTTAATTACAAGACATGTTTTTAAATAATTTTATTTATTTATTTATTTATTTATTTATTTATTTAGTGGAACCGGGGATGGAACTCAGACCCTGGCCCTTGCCAGGGAAGTGCTTATTCCACTGAGCCATCTCCCTGGCCCTTTAAATAATATTCTACAGATGAAAGAATAAGGACAAACTATTCAATATGTTTATGTTATATAGCCTCTTTTTAAGCTCAAAACAAGTAATATGTCTTAGAACTTTTTTTTAACCAATATATGTTGAAAGTGAACTGGTAATGTATTTCTCTTTCATCCGAAGCACACTCAAACATTAAAAGGCAGAACATAGATTGCTATCAAATCAAAATAGAAAATCAGATGAAAAGCAGAAGCAGTTAGACTAAATAGAGGAAAATAAATATAATACACCATTTAACAGTAAATGAACTACTCAATAATACATTATTGAGACACAGATTTTCATTTGCCTCTACAACTGGATGGTGTTCCATTTTTTTTCAATTAAGAAGCGTCTTCTCCATTTGCAAGTGCTCATTAATGAATGCATTGTCCTTTCCTTAAGAAGCTCACAGTAGTTTTCTAAGTAATAACAATATTCTGCTACTTAAATACAAATTTATTTCTCACCTGGTTCATATTTTCTTTTCTCCTCTGTTTGCCTGCAATTCTTACCTTTTCCTACTTTTATTTAAGAAGTCCATACCTCTTTCTTGGATAGCAGTTAAAACTCTTAGGCTATCTGCAGTGACTATATACAGTCTAGAAATAAAACAAGTGATGTCTTCATGTGGACAATAATGTATTATTTTTCATAGCAGATTTGATTGGTAGCTGTCTGCATTTATAGTTTCAAAGACAGAAGTCCCCTAATGATCACTTCCCACACAAAAACATCCCCATTTATCTTTGAAAGCCAATGAATTGAAACTCTAATTCTTTTGGGACTTAACAAATGAATGAGTTCCTAAGTGGAAAGCCCAAGATAGTCCTTCTGTTGAACATAATGCTAAAACTACCCATCTTGCAATATTTAAAATTAAATATATCAGGGCTGCGGTGATAGCTCAATGGGCTAAGCACCTGCTTAGGCAAGAGCAGGGGTCAGGATTTGATACCTGGCACCACATGCCATGCTGGCCCCGATCCTAGGTTGTGCTGAGCAGGCCCCTGAGTGCGGGCATGGTGGTGCACGCCTGTAATCCAGTACTGGGGAGACTGAAAACAAGAGGATCACTATGAGTCTGAGCTACCTAGGAGACCCTGTACAAAATTTAAAAAATAAATAAATAATAGTAAAATCAAATATATCATATAAAATCCTGAACTTAGAGAACGAAATTAAGTTGTAATTAGTACCTTTAGTGGCTTACTTGAAAATTCAGTAGGACTTACAGACTAGAGTCACAGAAAATCAAGATCAAATTCTTTCTTTCCCTTGCACTGTTTTATTTTGTAAAGGCATAATCCCACCCCAGCTTTAATTTTTTCCAGATAAGATTATGATGCAGTACAAATAATTTACCTACTAGAGAGGAATGCTGTGAAATGTTAAGAAATATTTATTAACTAATAAACACAAACTTCTTATATTGATTTATTATTAAGCTATAAAATTATAAATTAGATTTACATCTGAGTATAAATAAAAAATATATCTATATAAATAAAAAGGGGGAAATGACTAAATATATGCAATTTGGGTTCATATTAAGAAAAGTAAGAAAATGCTCAAATTTAATTTTGATTTGTCTTTGTCATTCAATCAGTTCATTAGCCAGGAGAACATACTGAACTGTCTAACAGTTGTTATAGGATAACTATTCCTGTGTATAAAATTTATGCATTTCAAAACACATAGTTTATTTTACAACTATAGGTTTAAAGTGTAAGAAATTTCATTCTGGAAATATAAAGCTAGTTCTTACTGAAAAATACGTGTTTATCTGGTAAGTAAATGTGATAAACACAATGTACCAAATATTCTTGCTCTTCCCAGTTCTCCCTGCCTCCTCTCAATTGGGGTCGGGGTGGCTACTTTAATCAATGGACCATTGGCAAAAAACATTCTTGTCACTTCTGAGCAGAAGCCTGAGCTACACGAATGAGAAGGTGTGTACTTTTCTACTTCTTAGCAATCGTAATGTTACGGATGATGAACCTGCTGACCCAGTACCCTAAAGAACAAGTGGAGCAGAATTCACTTGATACACCTAATTAGATGTTCAATATCAGCTAAAAAAATTCATTCATATATTAAGTGACTAAGCTATCAGGTTAATTTGTTACTGTAGCACAGTCTACATTGCTCTGATTACAAATACTTTCACTGACAAAGAGATGAAAACAGCTGTATATGTTTAGAATTATTCTACACAAATGCTTTTACCTTTGATATTAATATTTTCTGACTTCATTACTTTTCTTTCATTTGCTAAACATATACTGGAATTTAAAATGCTTGAACACTTTTTTCCAAAAAGAAAAACCAAATGTGCATAATAAAACAGAATGATAAGGACAGATAAAGTAGTAAACAAATTCTGAGTTCTATGAAATATGAGTTCTAGTAGGAGATTTGCGGATAAGTAAGTTATGTGATTTAAGTCTTGAAGAACGGGATATATTCGATTACAATATGGGAAAGGAGAAGTGAGTGAATGGCAAAGGGAGCAGCATAAGCAAACCGTGAGCAGGTAGGGAATAGACCTGTAGAATCTGGAAGGATAAAAGGCGCAAATAAATCAGTGCAAAATAACCATCAGCTCTTATGATCTTAAGAGTTTCAGCCAGAACATCATTTGTAACTCTACTGCAGAATCATAAACTACATCAGACAGATCGTAGTCATAGCAAGTAGAAGTTCACCACAATAGCCTCCATGGAATACAACAGGAAGCTAAATTAGGGTGGCAAGGGAGTAAGAACTCTAGTATAGGGAAGATAAATTGGAACTTTTTGTGAATGCATACAGACTTAAAAGGCTCACAAAAGGAAAGTCTGAATATGAAGGGTATAAGAAAGGAGGACCTGCAGATCTAAATAATTAAAAGAGGTCTTAGTAAAAACAAAAGTAATAAAAAAAACCCTCAAAAACAGAAATATTAGAAGAGAAGTAATTCAATTTTGGATATCTCCACTTTAAAACACTAAAACAAAGTTGATAGAGAAAAGTCTAGAACTCAGAAAAAAAAATACAGACTGGAAGATGCATGTTTGATCACACAAACAGTCTGACCTATTTGGCTTCAAATTGTTTTATAAGAAATTTTCTTGGGGTCTAGCTCAGTAGAATAAGCACTTGCTTGGCAAGCACAAGGGCCTGAGTTCAATCCCCAGTTCCGCCAAAAACAAAAAGAAAAGAAATTTTCTTGGGCCCATATATACATTTATATTTTTATATAAGCTACATATGTGGAAACAGCACTTGCATTATGGAAATATTAGTTTTTTGTATATATTATATATTATGAACTAGTCCATCCTGTAGGTGATCTCACCCTCTGTTACAATTTCAACAATTTTTATGTCTAGAAATATTTTTTCTAGGGTACAGAATATAACAGCAAACTATTTCTATTTCTTAAATCTTGTTTTCTGAATGTTGTAGGATCAACGAATACACAACTACTCTTGATGTGCAATGAGAAGGCACAATACATAGGTTATCCTGAAGAGCAAAAGGCAGTGCTCCATTTGGTTAGCTGTTGACATTGTATCTGGGACATAACAGTCAATTAGATACAGTAGAAATGGTTAAGAACTTGAGGCAGAAGACATTTGGAGAAAAGAAAATGAAAGAAATGAGACTTTCAAAGGATCTAAATTTTTAATTGGTGGTAATGAGAAAAGTAAAGATGAGAGGCAAGGGGTATACAGAGGTAGATGGATCACTATGGAAGTACTGGGGCAGAGGACAACTCCGACGAGACTAAATACAGATTTCTTTCTAAAAATTTAAATCTTCTTTCATGGCATAGTCCCATCTTTGTTCCTGCTCACTTTATTAGAGATGACAAATTACTGTAAAAGTGAAATAGCCTTATGTATCTTAATATCTTCATTCCAAGCTCTACCTGAAAGTACCTAAGAGTACAAATGAAGTGTCTCTACACCCAAATTTGAAAATGTACTTAGTTATATCTTCTAAAAATGAAATAAGTGGATCCTGGAAAATAATTTTTTTTATGTTTTTGAAAAATAATTAAGATTTATTAAAAGCAAGTGTTATGATTCAATTTTTGTCCAATCTTGCATAACTATATCAGTCAATCTCAGCA
>NDGM011142255.1:0-14503 GCA_002564305.1 Octomys mimax | reverse complement strand
CTGGTGTCATTCAAAGACTGACATTTCAGTTTTTATTACTAGAATACCTTGAAGAATTAGATCTGATTTGCATTGATATTTGCCAACTGATTTATTAAATTTCTTTTTTTTTTCTTTCACTCTTCATCAGGCTTTAACACTTCAGTCAGCAGCAGACAGCATCACCGTTCAGCAACAGTGTGACTTCATAGAGCTTCCTGTGCTTTTGATTTGTGGACTAACTTGAGAAAAGTACTGGATTTGATTCATGAAATAAAGGCAGGTGACATAAAGGAAATGGCATGGTAGTTTTTCTTTTCTTATCAAAAGAATCTCTCACAATTTCCTAAATAACTGACACAGGGTAATTTCATTGGCATGTCTTTTGTGGGTAGTGTGACCCCATTTGTGTTACCTATTGAGACTTCTGTTTCATTAGGATGAATTGCGGCATTAGTGTACTGGGAAACTTGCAAATGAATATGCCAAGAGAATGATGAGGATTTCAAAAATGCGTGCACATTTTAAATGATATGTTAGCCTGAAACATCATTAGACTGTAGGTAGAAAAAGACAAAGTGGGAATTTCTGTATGGTAGTTACTTCCAAACTTCTCCATCTAAGATGATAGAAACGCTAAGCAAGGAAATATAATAGGACAATAGTACATTCATCTATCAGCTACTTACACACAACACACACACACACACACACACACACACACACACACAGAGTCAGTGACACAGAAAGAATCCCAAATTTCCTATTCCTATGCTTGATAGAAAGAGTCCAAGGCCCTGATTACCTCAGGAAGATCAATTTCCTTTAGTGCGAGGGTTCTCGAAGTTTATGGTGCATCAAATTTATTTTGAGAGTTTATTAAACTACAAATGGTTGAATGGTACATGTAGATGATCTGATTTAAGCACATCTGAGGTGGGGTCTGATAACTTGCATTTCTGTCAGGTTTCTAGGTGAGGCTGATAGTTCTGTCTTGGAGATTATATTTTAAGATGGTTTTAGACTACTTAGAAATTCTGATCTTATTCTTTATTTGCACAAGTTGGCACTTCACAATCTTGAAGTGAATTCAACTATCTTACTAAAAGGACTACTGTAATTGGGTCTATATTTTGCTTTACAGAACCTAAGACAATAGTAACAACAAAAAGTAGCTGAGTAATGCTTGGTCAGTAATAAAACATTTTCCCTCAGGGCAGCACAGAAACCTAGGTAGATGAACAGGCCCTCTATTTTTCACACTTTGCAGATGAAAAGTAGAGACATCTTTTGTGTGTGTGTGTGTGTGTGTGTGTGTGTGTGTCCAGCTCAGCCCATCCCGGGGGCGGGGCTGACCCGACATACGGTGCCAGGGATTGAACCGTGGTCCCTGTGCATTTGCCTAAGTTTGCTTAAGCAAGCGCTTTAGACTGCTGGGCTACCTTGTCTGCCGGACACATCTATTTTGAATCCCTCAAAATATAAATTATGGAAAAGAGAGCCTTAAACTAGAGTTTCCCCATTCCAAACTCTATGTTTCTCCTAAATTACTATTCGTATAAATCTTCTACATTTATTGAGACCTTTACATTGCTCAAACTGCTTTCCTATCCATTATCTCATTTGATTCCTCAGAGCAGCAGTGTGAGGCAGCCAGATCACATATGATTGTCTACATTTTCAGATAAAGCTGTTATAAAATGATGAGAAAGTGGCCATCGTCACTCCCACTGCATTTCTCCATTCAGCGGCATAAGCTTGTCCTGGCAAAATTTAGCACCAGCATCTGAAGAAGCAGGTAGAGCAGCAGCTGCGCTCCTTGGCCTGAATATTCAGTGGTGCAGTGCTGTGCTCCATCTCTGTCCTTACAAAATTTTATTTTCTCTTTTCCTAGTAGGAATGAAATTAGAGCAAGGGACAGACAGATAAAGTTTAGGGATATGCCTTAGTAGGAAAGTTAGGGTAGGTCCCTAACTTCTATTATGCAAATATCTGGAGGAAAATATTGTTCTCTGAATTTGAAAACATTGCATTTCTAACCCCAGGCTTTTCAACTTTCATCAGACAAACAAACAGCTGGGATCTTGATGGAGTGCAGATTATTATCTACTCCATCTGTACTGGAGCCCAATAGTCCAAATTTCTATGAAGCTCCAATGGGATATGAAATCTGATAATAGAGTTCAACCTTAATACTCAGGAAGGGCTATTTATCAAAACCACATGTACACTTAGTATTCTTTGAACTACCTCCAAATCTCTTGGCTGGAATATATATATATATATATATATATATATATATATATATATATATATTCACACTGTTTGGTGAATACTAGGTGCATTGCAAGACTTACCAAGGCTTCATTTACTGGGATATTTATATTCCTCAGGGTTTTCCTATCTATTTTGTCCAGAAGATATGTAAGGACTTCAGCCTGTGGTGCTGGAGCCAGCTTCACTACCCTGATGTGTGTAATTATTACAAAAGAAGCATTTCTGGCCCAACTTCAGACTCACTGAATTTGAATTAAGATACTAACACAGTTCTCCAGATAACTTCCCAACACACTAAAGTCACTAGATGCAGTCCTGTCAACACTTTTGTCCTTCTGGATTTACAGCCATTCTGTTCACCTAGTTTAACTCCCACAGGATTCTAGATTCCTTCAAAAGCAATGTAGTGTGGGGTGACCCAGTAAGAGATATTTTCATATACCTTTGCCTCTACTTTGGGTAATTCTGATGATTAGCCAGATTTCCAAATCCAGTGGACCACCAGAAAGTGGCAATGACAGCCATGCCATTGGTAGCTGCCACTAGAAAAGATGCTGTATGGTGAATCATTAAAAGAACTGAATTTTGACACAGCTCAGCAATAGGGCTCCTTGCTAACTATTGGGCTTTACCTATTGCAAAAAGCAGGCGGTCCTGAATCTTCTCTCCTAATGTATCCCCTCCCCTACTATAGCACATATTCACTGGAGTAGCAGAACCTAAGCTTCTTTAACACACACACACACACACACACACACACACACACACATCCTTTCTCAAGTTCAGAAACCTGCTATAGACAAGTCACGGTATTTTAAGGAGAGAAAAATCTTCTCTATTTTAAAGAAGTATATGACATAGTACAGCAAGCTATAGTTCTGAGGACTCATTTATTCATTCAAAAAATACTCCTGGGGGCCGGCGAGCTAGCTCAGTGGCCCAAAGCACGTGCTTAAGCAAGCTTAGGTAAGTGCACTTGAACTGTGGTTCCATCTCCCGCACCACATGCTGTGCCAGGCCCCGCCCCCTGGGTGGGCTGAGACAGCCACAAAAAAATAAAATAAAATAAAAATTTATGGAGCAGTTACACTGTATAAGTTACTGAGCAACATGAAAATCTTTGCTTTCACAATGAAAACATGTTAAACAGGTAAACAAATGTTTAAGACAATTAACAGAAGATGAGACACAAGAATGTGAAGGTTTCAGAACATTCTCATAGTTTGGGAGATAATGGTGCAAGTTAGACAGATGTGCGTCAGGGGAACTTCCTACACAGGCAACTTTCTTGGAATTTCCGAACAATTTTCTGTAAGAAATTAATGAAACTCTTAATTGGATGAGCTTAGCTCTATTGTGGTGCTATATGATCTGTTGTTTAGTTTCTATTAACTTTTGTTTCACATGCCAATGTGTATGTAGTTTATATTTTATCTTAGCTACTCCTCAGTAATATTTTTATTTTTGTGAAGTTATTCATTGACTGACTCAATTTATTGATTGTGTTCTATATCCCAAGTGATACCCTTAGAATATATTCATGAATAAGGAATAATTTCTGCATTTTATAGATCTTAAAAACTAGAGAAATTAAAAATAGATACATAATTTAAATACAATTTTATGATTTTACTTCGTAGAGAAGTGGTCATTCTAAAATTCTTGCAAGAAGTTATATTGCCAAAATGCTCGATAATTTTCATTTTATTCTAAAGGCACTGGGAATATTCAGTTAGCCATTTTTATATAGAAGAATAGTAGCAAGGTGTCCAATTGGAAAACTAATGAAATATAGAGAAAATATTAGTTGAAGTACATAGTGACAGTAGCAATGAGAAAAGGTGACTTGATAGGTAGTTACTAAGAAAAATAATCAAAAAATGTGTCAGATTATTTCTGTGGCAAAGAGAGAAAAACAAAAAGTTAGAATCAACCAAGATATGTTGGTGCATGCCAATAATCCCAGTACCTAAGAGATGACAAGTTCAAGGCCAGGCTGGACTACAGAGCAAGACCGTGTCACAGAAGATGAAAACGAGGGAGGAAGGAAGGAAGGAAGGAAGGAAGGAAGGAAGGAAGGAAAGAAGGAAGGAAGGACCTAGATAAGAAAGAAACTGAGGTTGTTTTCAATCAAGTTATTCTTCCCCTAAATGATTACTGTAGGTAGCAAATATTCAAATAATATAATAATAATGAATATTAATATCAGTTATAACTAACATTGTACTGAGAAATTTACCAATATATCCTTTTGACATTCTTATAACTTTTGATAGCACTTTTATTTTAAAATCTGTTTTAATGTAAAAAAATAGATCATTTAGAGTAGTGGCAAAACATTGAAGTAGCAAGATATCCGGAAGGACATGAGCAGTGGGGAGGAATCTGTATTTCTGCTCTATGAGGTCCTATGACGAGATTCTGATTAAGACCTTGCCTCTTCCCTGGACAAAGATCTCCTGTGTCCGAAAGCACCGAAATCCAAGCTATTCCCACAAAACCGTGTCTAGGCTAATTCATTTCTCTTTAGGCAGAATGTGTCTAGGCTAATTCGTTTCTCTTAAGGTGGGAGATTCACCCTGACAGCATAGTGATGGGGCCCTCAGATGATACTAAGGCACTTGGCAACATGCAACAGAATAGCCAACACAGCAGGTATTGGAAATAGCTGCAGGTTTAAAGATGCGCAGTATCAGTTATTGTAACTCCGGGAATTTGCAAGTCTGGCTCAAGGAAGCCAGTTATCATGTAGTTAAATTATGTAGTCTTCGTTTTTTAAATTATCTATTGTTCTAATGATCAGGTTACTGAAAAACAGTTTACATTTAATTGGTTAGGCTTTCTGGAATCACATGTATAGAGAAAAGGGATGGGTTTGACCTTAATCAAAGATATTCATCAGCACAAATAGTTGCCAGTATACTTGCTACACATGGAAGCAAATACCCACATATAAATACAGTAGTTATGCATATGCATTTGGTATAGTATTTTCTACATTGCATACTGTTGTGTATACAATGGTATCTCAAAAATCAGCCTACATGTAATCTCAAAAATATGGCATAAGTTATCTTTTCCTGATGTTTGGAAAGAGAAAATGGTAATATTAAAAATAAAAACAAATTCTGTATGTCTTTTTAAGTTTATGTTTAAAATTTATGTATTTGGTACAGGGTCTCACTGGACAGCTCAGATTTGTAGTGATCCTCCTATTTCAGCATCCCCAGTGCTGGGGTTACAAGCTGGTGCCACCACATCAGGTTTTGGTGGCTGGCTTAGAGCACCAGGGGAGGGCCCAGCACAGCATGCGGTGCCAGAGATTGAACCTGGGTCCTTGGGCTTGCCAGGCAGGCACTTAGGCCACTGAGCTACCTCCCTGGCCCAAATTTTATATGTTTAAAAGAAATAAATAATGAAAAAAGTAGCATAAGAAGATAATAATAACATGATTTCTCTTATAGAAATTCACACAATTTCTAAAATTTTTTGTCTTTTCTGGTCTTATTTGTGTTCTTATCTTGGCTATGACACTGTTGTTCTATTTTCTTGGGAAGGTCTTAGTCATTCTTATGGTCAGAATGTAATATTCTCTGAGGGGAGCTTTGATGGCTTGGTACATTTCACTATTTGGCCTTGCTTTATGTCATTAGTGAATGCTATAATTTTCCTTTATAATGTATGAACGTAATTAAAGGGTTAATCATGCAATTATTAGTTTAATATGCTACTCTCCTATTGAACTATAAGTTCCATTTGTGCAGTGAGCCTGTCTTTCTTATTCCTCATTGTGTCTTTTTTATAGAATGAACACATTATAAATAAGTTTGCCCAAAGTCTGATGAATGCTTTGTGACATGGATATCAGGATTATCTTCAATATAACCAAGTATTGATAGACATACACCATTCTATAAACAAGATGCTGAAAACAACCCAATATTTTCTTCTTTTTGTAAGGCGAAATGGGAATATTACAGAAATAAAATTGCAGAGGATTAAGGAAAGCAATTAATGGAACAAGGCAAACCACTATTCTCCTTTCTATGTGGTCAACAGCTTTTACTCTTATAATGGGCTTTACCCTTTTATACCCAAATACCTTCAAAATTAACGCATAGAACTTTCTGGATGTTCTAAAGAAGAAAACTTCAGAAAAATAATTTGCCAGCATTTAGATTGTAGGGTATATGGCCTTTGTTAAATATGGATCATACTTATACTAACTTGTCAACTTAAGATCTAATGATAGTAGTTAAAATACTTACTTTCAGAATTTGACTAAAGAATCTTATGAATTCATATATCAAACGTACAGAAACAGACTATATACTAGTCTTACAGTGTGAGATATGCAACTAAAAGATACATGGTGGTAATGCATTAATGGACTTCAAGAAAACCATCAGTAAAAAAAGCTCAGAGTTAAACATGAATTAAAAGAAGATTCTCAGATCAAGAGATGAAAACCCAATGCATAATGAGAAAATAGAGTTTGAGACTCCTGAAAACCTCGTGGCATCTCCCAAAATAATGCTTTCTGACTCTTCCATCAAATATACAATGTTTTTTAAGTAAGATTTCTATGTTCAGTGTTGACGTCTCATCTGGCTTCTGACTGTACAAAAAAATTACACAGTAGCTCCTGAGCCTGCAGGGCAAAATCCTCAGTGTGCTTTTTGGGCTTTCCAGGTTATAAAACTCAGTGAGATTGTGAAACCTTTGTAGAAACAAAATGCATAGAGACAATTTCATACCCCTGAGCAACTGTGACACCCCATGAAGGAAAGGCTTTCTCATGAATGTAAGAAAAAAGATTTAGAAATGAAGTTAAATGAAGATAGGAGCAGCATCACTCACAGAAGGGAGATCAAACACGCCACAGAAAAAGACATGTTACAGTGCAATTGCCCTCTGGGTGTCACAGGATTATGAAAGTCTAACTTAATTAAGGGAGAAAATAGGTCACATTTAATAACTACACACGTGACACATCATTTTGACTATATAAAGTAACCGAAGAAAAGAAGAGATTAAGAAATTAGAAATATATGAAAGACATACACAGAATGCCTTAATCTCTTCTCCATCAAAGTCAGAGAAGTGTTTTGATTCTGTATATACAAAAAAATCACCCTTCTTTTAATTTATTTCTTTTAAAACATCTGCTGTGCATTTGAAAAAAGAAACTTTAAGTATCATTGAAAAAGGAAACAAAATAATCCAACTAAAAATTAAAGAAGCACTGAGTTAGGAGATAATGCATTCTCCTTATAAAAATATACCATGCATCTCTTTTTCTTTTCCTCTTCTTCAAATGACAGGTAATCAGACATTTATGAACTCAACATGGAATCTTTCCCCTTTCAGGATTTCATGTTCCTGTGGGGTTGAGCTAATTACAGGCACATTTCCTATGGAGGGCACAATGTTTCCACAGTACTGCAGAAGCACAATAAATAATTGAACAAAGCTAGCTGGATTATTTTTTCTCACATGGCCACAGGTTGTAGGCAGCTCTGCTGTCACACACAGAGCGGCAGGTCTCTTCTTTGGGTGTCTCCAAGAAAGGCTTTGTTTGATAGGCTGAAAAGGTTCACACTGTTTCCAAATTTTGAAAGGGATAAAACCCACATAAAATCCTAGTTTTCTTTATAGAACTGTAAAGGCAAATGCTCACTCCTGTCACTAGGAATATAATTTTGATCATGTGTTTGGTTATTTAGGCCAGATGTGAAAGAGATGAAAGTGTAAGCTTGGGAATTAATACTTGTTGTAAGGGAGAACAGACGTCTGTCTTTGACCTACAAATGCATCAGGGAACTGGTTGTACATGTGCCCCAAAAGAATTTGGTTCATGGAGAGGGCTGAGACAGATGACTGTTTAAAAGTAAAGTTAATGTTTTATCCTGTTCAATATAGTACTCAAAACTTTATATAGAGAAATACAGCAAGAGAAAATAAAATGTGAGATATATATGAAAGGAAGAAGTCAAACAATCTTTTATTCACAGATAACATGAACTTTTGCAGACAACACTTAAATAACTCCACTAAAAGACTCTTAGAACTATTAAAAAATCAGCAGAGTAGCAGGATACAAAATCAATACACAAAAATCTATAATACTTCTGTACACCAACAATAAATGACTGGGAAAGAAATTAGGAAATAGTCCTATTCATAGTAACTTCAAGAAGTTAAGTACCTAGGAATTAACTTAAAAAGTGAAAGACCTTTATGGCATCATAATACAACAATTGAATGCTGTCCTCTGAAAAGAGACTGAAGAGGACATCAGAAAATGGAAAGATATCCTCATTCCAGAATAGGTTTAAACAATATTGTCAATGTGGCCATACTACTGAAAATGATATATACATTTAATGCAATCCAAATCAAAACACCACCAATATCTTTATATAACTAGAAAAAAATCTATAATTTACATCCAACCAAATGTATGTACATCCAACCAAAAGAAGCCCAGAATAGCCAAAGCAATCCTCAACAATCCAGATACAACTGGAGGCATCACAATACTAAATTTCAAATCAGTGAAGAACTAAGGACGCAGAAATAACTCTAGGCATTTTTCGCCATCTCATCTTCAACATAGGTTCTGTATCATGGCCTGAAGAAAAGACAGCCTCTTTAACAAGTGAGAAAAGTGGTTATGCTGTAGAAAACAATGAGCTTGCCCCGGCATCTCTAACCTTGTACTGAAATAAAATGAGATGGTTCAAAGATCAGATAGGAAAACAGAAACATAGGGATGGGAAGGTCATTGAAGGGTGGGGAAGGGACTGGGACAAAAAGGGAATCAGAATGTATCATTTACAGATGCACATTCTCTGTGCTAAATGTGATCATTATGTGTATCAAAGTATATTTTCTATGCATTGCAAACATATACTAAGAGCAAAAAGTAACCTTTTGATACAACTGCAGCAATGTGATGGACACTGTCTCTAAAATCCTAGGAGCCTTGAGTAAGAGCAACAGATCCTTGTCCTGTGTCCTAAGCCATGGTCTGTGGCAAAGGCATGTAAAGATTTCTCTGAAGGATCAGACAGAAAATATTCTCAACTTTCTGGGCCAAGCCCACAAAGCTCTCTTGTTTTTACAACAAATTTAAGAATAGACAGTGTACAAATGAATGAGCATGGATATATTTCAATCAAATTGTATGTACATACACTGAAATTGAATTGCCTCCATTTTTTTGTATATCAGAAAGTAGAATTCTTCTTTCAGTTTTTTTTTCTCACCATTTAACAATTTAAAAACAATTCTTGTTTACAGGCTGTGCATATATAGGACAGACTAGATCTGGCTTGTAGGCTATCAGTTGCTGACACCTTGTTTTGGATTACAAAGCAACAGATGTAGAAAAATTTTAATTAATTTTAAGATACATGACAAAATAAATAAGAAAACAAGATTAAAAAGGAATGTGATATGTATATGAATTGGATGCCATAAACATCTACGTATTTTGTGTAAACTTAATTATATTAATCTACAACTTATACATAATAACATTCTTTTACAGATTCATAAATCTATCTTCATGTTTGCTAATAGTTAATACAATGAAAGACTTGGGAACATTTGTAAAAATGAACTGAAGCAGTGTATAAAAAATTAACTATTGCTTAGGAAGAGAATGGAAGAGATACTAAAAAGAAAAGGAAATTTCTTGAAAAAGACTCTCACAATACTGATACTATAAAATATCAATAATCTCTAGATAACATGATGAGTTTAGAAGTTATCTTTGATAAAATGTTTAAAGAGAATCTCACAGCTTTTATTCCAAGTCTCTAGTAGGTGAAAGCAACTGTAAGTTGGGACAGGGTGGGTGAGGTAGGCTTGGGGGTAATATGTCATCCAAGTAGCATGGGATCTGATTGTCTAATTCATTTCAGGAGGGAGGTGTATAAGATCTTCAGGTTCATACTTCAGAAAATCCTCTTTATGTGCTTTTCCATGTGAAGTATAAAACGCATTGATGAGGCTATGAGATTGAGAGACAGCCCCACATAAATACCTCATGCATTCCTTATAGGTTATTAATAAATGATAAGTCATATGCATTAATAAAGATGGGCTTTGAGTGACATTTTCAAACAAATAATGGATGCCATTAATAATAATATTTTCTTAAATATGAGACCAGATACCAAGAATAGGGCATTAGAAATCAAAATAATCAATTTTGTACTATCCCAATTTTCTCTTTGAAATACTGTATATAAGGAAACTAGCAAAAAGCAAAGTAAAGCAAATTTATAAAACCTATGTAAATTTAATTCAGACAGAACATTTCCTTAAGACACATAACCATGAAACTTGCATATGTTGCCTTGAAAACATTCTATTGAAAGTTATACACACACACACACACACACACACACACACACACAATCAGTTCTGTAAGTCTCATAGGAATGAACACACTGTCAAAGTCCATGAAGATCATAACTGTTGGAATTCCACAGTATTTTTTATTTATTTATTTATTTATTTATTTATTTATTGGCAGAACCAGGGGTTGAACTCAGGCCCTTGAGCTTGCCAGGGAAGCACTTATTCCACTGAGCCATCTCCCCAGCCCTCCACAGTATTTTAGCAAGACACATTCTTGTCTTTCTAATTCAATCTTAACTGGTGTAAGGCACCTTGGAACCTGGATGATTGCTTACCAGTTGGTGTAAGGTGTCTCCAGGTAATAACAGGTTCAGGGCGGCCATTGGCCATGCAGACCAGGGTCACATTGCTGCCCTCATTCACAGTGACATCCGAGGAGATGTTGGAGATCTTTGGTGGAACTGTAAAGAAAAGTAAATGGAATGCATAAGCATGTTAGTTAAGGTAACCTTGCCACACTGGTCCCATGGTTTCACGTGGCAAATGTGAGCTTCTATTACTTAACTTGAAATTCTGTGTTAGGTATCCATGTTTAAGAACCACACTTGTAATCTGTCCACCCTGTTTCTAGGGCACTTCTAAAGCACCACTAGAAGGTAAGACTCTCCCACTCTGGTTGCCTGAGTGCTGTCCAAAGTGTACTGATTGAGTCATGCAAAGAAAATATCCTACCTCTTTTCAGATGAGAATAAACTTATCTAAAAATGAAGAGTCAAGTACTTCAATGCAAATCAAGAATAACTTTTTTCTAATTACTGATACTTAAATTTATTATCTTTTGTATATAAAATGAATAGCACCCAACCTCTCTTCAAATGCTTGGGAAAGAAAAAGAGTTATTTCATATACTTTACAACATTGTTAGTAATATGAAGTACTTATTTGGCCACACATTGAAGCCCTGGGCTAATTACGAAGGAAAGCCTCTACATATGGTCTTTGTTTGTAACAGGTCAGCTGAATTACTTTAGAATGCAAACACTGAATTAAGAAGGCCTACGTTAAGGCCTATGCAGAGCCTGGAAAAACATCTCACTATTATTATTCTCACTACTACCATCATCACCACTTTTAATAATTTAATAATAGCTAACTTTAATGAAACAACAGCTATTCCTGAGGATCAGAGTAGGATACTTACAAGTATCATTTCAGCTTCTTATAATAAAGACATGATATCCTGTGAGGATTTTATTTATTGATATAGATGCAGCCAGGTGGGAGGCAGAAAAGGAGCTCCAGTCGAGCTGCCTCCAGACCTGTGCTCTTAAACACTTCCCAAACATAATTTCATCTTCACAACCCAGGCTACAGATGGCAGAAAATTACAGAAATTACTTTTTAGTGATGTGAAAAATGAGTTCCCAAGGGCAAGCTGTGCTGCTGCCTGACTTCCGTCATTCATGTCCAGGGTGGCGACACTGATCCCATGTTGGTAGGCTTAAGGGGGAAGTGAATTACTCACAAATTTCATCACAGAGGTTGTGCACTGATTACAAATAGGAAGGTTGATAGTCAGCTGTGATCCCTTTACTCAGTTTCACATGTTATCCGTGAGGAGGTGTGTGTGAAGGAGAAGAGGCAAGAAAACATGAAGGAGTTCAATAAGAAATAATCTTATTTGTTCTCATTCTTCCTTCCCATTACAAACACTCCACTCCTCCCTAACTAGAAGAGTTTCTACTTTAAAAGGCACATTTGTGACAGCCATGTGATCCCTGCGAATCCCTTCAGGTGACATTTATGCACTTGGGCCACAGATGAGTTCAGAGTGTCACAAGAAGTACGTGGGCTGGGTAACTCCTATGATTTTAGCATTGTTCTAACTTGGACACATGAGAGGACCTCTGGGTAGTAACTGGTGACATTAAATTAATCCCAATGGCAGCAGTAGGCTACAGTTAGGTCCCATTAGTTAGCACTCTCTATTTGTAGAGTGTCTAGTCTCCCTCTCAGATATTGGGGTTAAGTTTCATTTTCTTGAATTCATGCATTGACTTATAATAGGTTCTCTCAGAGAACATATTTTATGATGAAGACCTGAAAGCTCATGCCTATTTTATAGGAAAGAACATGAGGTACATGGAGGAATAGTGGCCTTTCAAGGATGGTTCCTTAAAGAATCATGACTGGACTTATAATTTAGAGTTCCTGACTGTCCATCTGTCTGTTTTTTAATACTTAGTTCTTAATTCTATGAGTAAGTCAGTATTCTGAACATATCCAAGTAAAGTGCAATGAAGACTAAGTCAATGATAGTTTAAAAATAAGACTCAGACACCTTGCTTGGATTCTCAATAATGTAAAACCTGTAACAGCAACTTTTATAGAAGTTATAAGATCCCACATTACCTCTAGAGAGACCCCGTATTCCTCTATAGTTACTTATGAGTTGCAACATAGGACATGGTGTAAATAGATAAAATATAGGGCTGTAGCGATAGCTTAGTGGTCTAAGTGTCTGCCTGGCAAGTGCAAGGTGCCAAGTTCTATCCCTGGTGCCACATGCTATGCTGGCCCTGAAATGGGATATGGTGGTGTGCACCTATAATCCTAGAGCTTGGGAGGCTGAGCCAGGAGGATCGCTATGAGTCTGAACTACATAGTGAGACTCTGTATCAACAGCAAAAAAAGAAAAAGAATTTAAAAAAGATAAAATACAGATTTTTCTGATCAAAAAGGGGAAGAAATTTCTAAATCTTTAATATTAAAATGTGCAAATGTATTAAAAATAAAAAAATCTATAGTTAAGAGGATGAAATCCAGAGAATATTTTCCTATAATAAAATATATCTTCCATTTTATCTATTTTAAATAAAAGAAAATACACTAAGGACTTTGTAGTTGCAGGTTACACATGTAAAGCCATTTAATCTTACATAGGTACTTTTCTTTTTCTTTTTTATTTCTATATTTTGGGCAGGATCTACAGTGTCTACAGTGTCTCACTACATAAATAGGACTCATAGTGATCCTCCCGTTTACAGCCTCCCAAGAGCTGGGATTACAGGTGCATGCCACCATGCCCAGTCTCGATTATTGTTTCAGTGTGCCCAGGGGGCAGGGACGGCACCCCAAGGTGGGGATCAAACCCTGGCCACTACACTCTGCCTAAGCAGGTACTTTAGTCCACTGATAGGTATTTTTCAAACTGGCAATACAATTTAGATTAATTGATTACAAGGTTATATTCTGGGCAACAAGCATTTTCACTTTCCTAAGCAAGGGCAGCAAACTCAGGTCCCAGGTGCAAGAAAGTGGAAGTAAAGAAAATGTTCATGGTGAACAGTGAGAAATGTAACCACAGCTGGCAGGTAATTGCTGTATACCTCTGAAGCACTTCCCTAGGGTGTCATCTCATGCTTTACACGCCCTCTTCATTTTATTGTATACCATCTTCTTCTTCTAACTATTTACATATGAGGGAATTTCCTTGCTCTAAGAAGAACTCCATTTCCCAATCGTATGCCAGTACAGTGCTCATTTTCAGCCTGTCTGTTAAACTAGGCATTGGTGTATGTCTGAAATCCCAGCACAGGGGAGGCTGAGGCAGGAGGAGACCTGTAATTTCAAGATCAGTATAGGCCATACAGTGCATTCAAAGCCAGCCCGAACTACATAGCAAAGCTCTGGCTTTAAAATCTGAACATACATACACATTTTAAAATGAATAATAAAATACCACATCAACCTTGAATGTATTGTGGAGTCTCCCTTTAAGCTCTAAAGAAAGTGCTCTAAAGAAGCACATGAGGGGCTGGCGAGATGGCTCAGTGGTCTAAAACACCTACTTGGAACAAGCTGAACTAAAGCA
>NDGM011142223.1:0-10935 GCA_002564305.1 Octomys mimax | reverse complement strand
ACACACACACACACACACACACACACACACACAGGAGAATTTTATTTCAAAATGAGGGCAGCATTCTGAGTGAAACATCTCCAACCTAATGAAAGGAAATATCACCAGCAAGCCCCTAAAAGGTAATAGAAGCACTGAATCTCTTTCTCCTCAGAGCTCTTGGGAGCAAACTTCTCGTGCATTGAGCCTCCAAAACTGTAAGACCTTGTTGTTTAAGTAAGTTAGTCTTTTAGTACTTTGTTATGTAGGCTCTAGAAAACTCAGATGAAGCCTTCTATGTGTATAAAGACATATATTTTAAATCACATGCATGAAGACCATTGGCATTTTCAAGGATAAGTAAAAGAGCAGAGCATGAGTTCTGAGGCAGAGGAGACAGTTATGTAAGGATTTAAGAATAGGGGAAGAAGGGCCATCTCTCGTGTGCCAGGGGTGGGTGTGCCAGGAGAAACAGGCAGCAGTCACGTGTGGACTGCTTAATTTCACCAGGAAATAAGTGGGCATTCATGACCAGTTGGAAAGACTACGAAGGCAAGGCACAAGCTCAGAATTACATTCCACAGAGCTTAGGACTGCGATAATGGACAAGCACACGCAACTCAGTGAACGGAGGCTAACCCCCACTGGCTTTTGAACTTGGGTCTGAAAATATGTCAGGACTTCAGAAGAATTATTTCAAAGAACATCATAAGTAGACTCCTTTTTCCTAATCATCTAAGTTATTGTTTTGTGGGCTGGGGAATATACTTCAGTGACAAAGTGCCTGTCTGGCATGCACAAGGTCATGAGTTTGATTCCCAGTGCGCGTGTGCACACACACACACACACACCACTAACAATAATAATAATAAGGTTTTTTTTTTTTTTTTGTATTTTAGGGAAGGGTCTACAAGGTGTTTGGGGTCTCTCTAGTAGATCAGACTCTTAGTGATCTGCCTGTTTATTGCCTCCCAAGAGCTGGAATTACAGGCGTGCATCACCACACCCAGTCTCAATTGTTTTCTCACCCTGCTCCAGGGGCAGGGCTGGCACAGCAGGCCTGGAGATCAAACGCCTGGCCCCTGCACCTGCTTGCAGCCACTTTAATCCGCTGAACTATTTGGCTGGCCCTTAATAATAACAGTTTTTATTACCATCACTCTGACTACTATATTACATAACAAGCACTTGATATGGGGCATAAATGAAGCACTTTCTTATGCTAAATAAAATCCTCTGAACAATTATGAGGTAGGTATAAATGTATCTATTGTATATTAGAAGAAACTAGAGATCAGTGATAATAAATTATTTGGACAAGGTCATGTTGATTGTATGAGGCTGAATGTCAATTCAAGCAGCGATATGACTCCGAATTCCTTTTTCTTAAACACTGCAACCTCTCATCTGAGGAAAGTCATCCAGACTCACACATTCTTTCAAAACTCTACACCAAGGTCACCTCAAGACTCAAGTCCCACCTGGCAGCTTGAACTATCTCACTATATGCTTAGCTCAGCTCATTTGTAATCCCCTCTGAGCATGACTTCCCTTCCTCCTTACTTATTTTTTTAAGTCTCTCACTGTCCTCAGAGATGGCAGGTGGAATGGTGGCCATGAAAATGTGCTCATATACAGTCCATCAACAGAAGGCACTGCCAGGAGCTGACACAGGAAGGCTACAGTGGACACATCTGGATGAGTGCAGTCTCAGCCTTTCCAACACGTGTGCACAAGCCCAGAGTGCCCCCATATTCCTACGGTTGTTCAGAGAGGAGTCAGTTAAATTCAGAAATGCCAGGCGATCATTGCTCTACTTCCTCGGTCTTCAGTTCGTAGTTATAGCTCCTTGTATGGAACACAGAGACAACAGACCAAACCCCCATGTATGGGAACAGGAGTATTTTGCTGCCAAGATATTATGCAGGTGTTAAGCTGAGCCGATCGGCCAAAGCACACATCCATGGGTTTCACGACAGAATATGGACTGAGGAGGTGGATAAGCACAGACTGGTGAGATAAAAACTCATTTGGTTCACAGAAGGTCCACTTACTGGCTGGAGCTGGAGAATGTCCAGGGTGTAGGAGACAAGAAGCATTAGAAGGAGACCCAAGGATTATGAACTCTGGATGTTTCATATTTAATAGAGAGTGTCCACAGGAATGCACAATGATTTAGAACAATAAGCAACTGTCAAAGTGCTATGAACTACCCAGCGTTGTCCTAAATGTTTTGTTTAAATCAATTCCTCATGATCTCATCAAATCTACAGGACATATGTGGTACAGAAACACATACTTAGTCACATTTTTTTCTAAAAGGTAGCTATTTTAGACATAGGTAGATATTATGTATATGTAAAATAAGATCTAGGAATATAATTTGCATCTAAAGTTCCATAATTTGGAAATCATTGCGACAAACTGTTATGCTGCACATGTTAATTCCTGGATATTCTTCTGTTTGAAATACTCACACCCCTTCCAAGCATGTCTTAGTACACTAAAGCACACAGACTTATTCCTAGAGGTCTTTCTGTGAAATTCTGGAAAAGATCTCTTCCAGCTGAGAAAGGGACGTGATGTGACCACTTTGAATATTTTGAACAATAAGTGCATTTATTTTTGTCCATGTTTAAGTTCATGAGCAAAATTTAGCTTGTTTATCCTGAAAAGATAAAGAAGTTTAAAATTTGTTGACTATGTTCTCTTGTGCCTACCCTGCCACACATCTAAGGTCTAGGGAGATAGAAAGTTAAGACACAAAGCCCAGGCATGCCATATTAAAATGTTGCATAAAATATAGATACACCAATAGAAATAGCAAAAAACGGTCCAAATGAATTTGAATGTCTTACTACAAGATGTTCCTTGACTTCCACTGGGCTTACATGTTAATGAACTCATTGTGGCGTGAACATATTGTAGGAGAAAGATGCTGCTAATGCCTCTGCTATCTGGAGCACCAGCGTTTATAACACAGTACACTACCTGAAGATGTGTTGCATCCATGGAGCTGTGTAGCGCTGCTGCTGTCCAGGAGGAAGAGAGGGAGCGGTATAGTACCTCACCAGCTCAGGGAAGGATTGAAGCTCAAAATTTCAACTCTAGTGTCTAGTGACCATGTACCACGTTGGCACAATCATAAAGTGGAAAATATTGTAAATTGGGAGCCTTCCATAAATGTGACCTGATTCATATGTTCACTTATCTTTCACCATCTTCCTTTTTACACCCTCACATACACTGCATATTTTATGATAACTACCCTGAAAACTTCATGGCTCCACAAAGACCTCTTATCCTACCGTGCCTTTATGCGTTCTGCATTCTCTATTTTTGTTGTTTTTCTCCAAGATTCACTTTCATTTTCAATTCCTACGCCAACTTTTTCTGACTTCAGCTCAGTTAGGAACTTCTGTTCCCTCCAAGAGGACCCTGAATAAGTACTTTTGAGACTAATGTAACTGCGATGATGAACGAAGGGAGGGTTGTACCATATTAATAGTACCAGTAACTGGCGGCGGCAGGACTAGTGATACTGACCACCAGGCATCACCGCCTGCAGCAGCTGTGCACTATGTATGTCTCACATACAGGCTTCCAAGCTGGGGGCTTCAGGGCATGAACTGTAATTTATTCAAGTTCCATGAAGTTACCGTAGATTTTTTTTGTCCCCATTTTACAACTCACGGAATGTATTTTTCTTTTACTTTCTAAATCTACTCATACTGGTATTGATTTTTTTTTTATAATTTCTACTTTGTTGTTTATAGGCATGCTTTCTGTTTTCTCTTAAGCAATATATGTAGCTGATATTTGTATCTCTCCCAAAGAAATATATTTTGTACTTGTACTTTTACTATTTTTTTCAGAATTTTAAATCCTCAGTAGTTTCACTTTTTTTGTGGTTGGCTCAGCTCACCCTGAGGGCAGGGCTGGCATGGCATGTGGTACTGGGGATCCCACAGCAGTCCCTGAGCACTTGCCTAAGCTTGCCTAACCAGGCACTTTAGAACACTGAGCTATCTCTTGCTGGTCCTAAATCCTCAGTTCCTTATGTTACCTTTTTACTTTTATTCTTCTTTTCTTTGCTTTCTTTGCTAACAGTTTGAACCTAGATGCTTAGGCAATTTAGTTTTTCCCATTATGCTAAAGCAAATGGTTGATGCTATGAATATCCCTATGAGCTTTTGCACACATGCCACAAATCTAAATCCATGCTTCTTTAACTCTGAGACAAAACTTTTTGACATCTTTATAATTTCCCGCACACCTTAGAATAAAGAGGTAGGGCCAGAGAGATAGCTCAGCTGACTAAGCACTTGCCTAGGCAAGTGCCGAGACCATGGATGTACACCCGGCATTATGTGCTGTGCCAGCCCTGCCCCCCGGGTGTGTTGAGCCGGCCACAGAGACCAGGTATGGTGGCACATGCCTATAATTGAGCGCTGGGGAGGTTGAAAATGAGTATCATTATGAGTTTGAGCTGTAAAGTGAGACCCTGTACCAAATGCACAAAGGAAAAAACTAAGGACAAAGAGGCAGCCCATGCCTTCGGTTGCACAGAAGTCTCCATTCTGATCAGTTTCTACTGGCTGCCAGCCATGATTTCTGCTTTTACAGCCTGAACAGACTCAGATGCTGTTGTCCCTACTGATGTCAGGTTATGCACATTATTAATTCTAAACAGCTGAATTGAGTTGCTCTTTCAAAAGCATTGTTTTGTAGATATAAATTTTTGCACTGATCCTTTCTAAGAAGACATGAAAGCTTTACCCTCAGAACGTCCAAATGATTGGCAAAGCTCAAAACAAAATTTGGAATAGTAATATACTCTCTGAAGTAATAGCACATCACAAATGCGCTTAGTAGCACAGAGCAAGAAAAATGGTAAGGAGCAAGACTGTTGAATAGTTTATTCACAGAAACTTTCATCTTCATAAATATAAAATACTTTTTATTTTATAGCTGATGGCATCTTAGCTTTAATGAAGAACAAATACTATCTATGCTTAAAATTACTTTGGGTTAAATACACAGAATTTTTTTTTTTTTTTTTTTTTTTTTTTTTTTTGGTGGTACCGGAGATTGAACTCAGGACCTTGTGTTTGCCAGGCAAGCACTTATTCTACTGAGCTATCTCCCCAGCTCTTTAAACACACAGAATTTTTTATTTCCATTTTCATGTTTATGTCTTTTTAGAAATGATTCTTTTAAGGTGTGAGCTATAGGTTATTTTTGTTTACAGTTGTTTTTAACTTCCAGCTTTATTATATTAAAAATGTTGTCTACATTTACATATATGGATAATTAATGGAGACTTCCTAGCAAACCAATACATGGCCAGACTGACAATGCCTCATAGCTGTTCGTAACGAAAGTGTATCCTATCTTTTGTGGAACTGGAACACAACTGGTAGCCTTTCACTTAAATAGGGCCATACATGAAATAATATTCTACAATTAGAATTAGGAAAAGAAATAACAAGATTTGAAGCAGACTGGTTGTTTTATTAGTTGAAGGTAAATGGCCAAACAAAGAAACTAGGATAGAAGATAGACTTAAAGAGCTAATTGAAAATAAATAAATAAATAAATAAATAAATAAATAATAAAGAGCTGGATGAAACAAACCAAAACCAACACAAGGTAAAACAAGAATTCAGACTGCGATCAGATAAAAGTGCTTTTAAGACACAACAATTTTTTTCCAGCCTATAGATTCTTCTTTTCTTCTGTTTGCACTGTTTTGATATTTCTAACATTTCTATTTAATTTTGTCCCTTCTGAAGACCTGAGAATTATCTCTATTATTACTAACCTAGCACCTTCCTTCAGATCTAATTTATATCCATTCAGTCTTGATGGGGCTTTGTTTTAACAGGCACGAACTAATGGAAAAAAAGCAAAGAAGGTACATTATGAAATAAAACCATTAAAGAAAGTTTATCTATGGATCTTCTAGAATAATCTCATATATTCTGTGTGTAATACTGTGCAATCAATCTATGATTCACTTCTTATTTTGTCTTTACTTGACATGTGACATTTACAAATATTTAAGTAGTACACTCTCATGTTTCAGTACAAGTGCATAATAATCAAAAGAGGGTATTGAGCTTATCCCATTGCCTCCTAAACCGACCATTTCTTTTGTGGTGAGAGCATCAAAATCCTCACTTTTAGGCAGTTTGAAACATTCAATTCCAAACTGCTACACGTAATCACTCTGCTGAACACTGGAAGTGTGGCGCTCACTCCTCTTATCTCACTGTAACCTGCACCTGTCCACTAAGCCCTTACATCCTTCCCACTATGTACCTCCTATGGCATCTGTACCAGAGGAGCCAATGGGCTCCCCAGATGACAGCAGGGAGGTGAGTCGGGGAGGTGCAAGCTTGCTGGCTGTGCAGTATAAACTAGCAGCCACTGGAAACAAGCAGAAACAAACCTGTTCATGGGGAGCATGCAACACTCTTGAATGAAGAGTTCCAGGTAGCTCGGAGGTTTAGATATAGGAAAATTTAGGACAAAAATCACTTGCTCTGCTTTGCTTTAAAGTCAGTTCTTTCTCAGATATGTTAATTTTCCAAGAATCAAAGGTTAAAAAAGTTCCTCCCTATTGGTTCTTATACTCAGAAACAATCTGGCTGCTGAATGACAATAATATCCAATACCTTGAGACTATCTCTGTGGCTTTGCCCCAAAATTCTCTTCATTCTCCTTTTTCTTTCTTCTCCTCTTTCTTTCTGAAGTTTGCTTCTCATTAGTCATTCGGATATTGAGTAGTTTTCTACCACATAACAAATTTAAATGTCATTTCCCCAAGGAATTCCATCGAAGTACATTGTACAGCATAAGTCACATTCTATAGTTTATAAGAAACCAAATTTATTTCAAGCGTTAACAGGAAGTTATGAGTTTTAAATTTTGAAGAGTCAAACACCACCTAATTACATGCCATTTCCGAAAAGCTTCATAAAAATGCCTGCATCTGTCACCATTTGACACCAATGACCTCTAAAATCATCTTACAAATTCATGTATAACCTCAAGATGGAAGGAATTGGAATTCTGAGTCATCACCATTAGGACATCTGCTCCTCCACTGAATGTGTTGCTTGAAGCTTACAGACAGCCAAGAACTACACCTCCACTTTGGTTGAACAACTAAGGATTTTTAGTTTATTGCTTCTAAGACTTGTTTTCTAGTGTTACAGCTTTCCTATTGCTGAAAAAAATCCAATTTATTTAAAATTTTTCAACCAAGAATAAACCTGGGTTGCACACTGACTAAAAATCCAGTCCTAAGATGACTTTATGTACTCTGCAGTCCTTGCAATGCCACCAAAATCTGTTTCTGGAAATATATTTAGGCAGTAAGTACCTGATAGTCAACTGATCAAAAATTTTAAGTATTTAGAAGTCTTCAAAGTTATTTACTTAATTTTGATTATTCATTTTATGCACTTATTTGCTTTCAAGATACATTTTCTCTAAGCCCTGAATCTGTAACATTTTTCAGGGCTGTGATTATAATTATCATGCATTAATATGTTAATTTCTTCAAAAATTATATTCAATTCGAACATGCAAGGTTTTAACCACCATAGATTAATTAGGTTAATTAAAACACTATCTCATTTTATTTTTACTTTACAATTAGTCCATTATCACTTAATGATTCTCATAATAATAATAGAATATAATATTTAGTGGAATTAGTTTTTTTTCCTAAAACATTAGGTTTATGGTTACCTTCATTAAAAATCAATCAGCTAAACATCCACTGTGGTTTGGCCTATTTTTTCTTCACCTTAGTACATTCTATTCTATAAACTAACCCCAACTTTTCCTTCCAACCATAATAATAATAATGCATACTAAATATTGCTTTACTTAAATGAATTGCCTGTCGTGACTTGAGTGGGATCTGTTGGATACTCCATGGGACTCACAGCCCAATCAGTTTGCCATGACTAGAAAACCCTTGACTCTGATGAGAGGGCAAGAGTATTTCCACTCTTTGTGGATTTCCAAGAATGTGCACATTATAAGACCCCAAATGACCCTGACCTCGCCGCACTCTTCTGCCTCCTTGAACCTTGAGAGCTGCAGGATCACGCAGAGGCCAAGCTTTCTGGTGCGCTGTTCCTCCACACATGCTGCGTCCTCTCCATGGGCCACCATCTTTGCCTTGCTCACCTACTTAGTTGTGTTCCACCTTTGGAAACTGCTCAGCAGATGTGTTCCATGGAAGAATTAATCACTTTTCCCTCAATATTATCTGAATTGCCTTGAACTTGCTTCTGTGATCTGATACTGAACTGAATAGCATTATATATTAATGTCATTTATTAGTAGTATTAGTATTAGTATTAGTAGTATTAGTATTAGTGTCATTTATTGGTAGCAGATGCTAAATTGGATTTAGATCTATAGTATTCCTGAGCATCTTCCAGAAAGTTCAGGTATTTTGTTATACATAGTTTAGAAGCAAGAAAAGCTATCTGCTCATCCTGGCCAATTATGGGGCTTCTTCAATAACTCATGTTAGGTAAACATGATTTTCTTTTGGATTCTACCCAAGGGCCAAAAGCTTGTAGAGTCCACAGCATATGAGGAATCTATCTCTTAGTTATATTTACCATTGCTGAGACAAAATGACTAACACTAACAAGTGAAAGGACAAATGTTTATTTTGGCTCACACTTTGTCAAGGTTTTAGTTTATAGTCAACTGACTCCAAGATAGGGTGGGCAAAGGAGCATCACAGGGAAGAAACAGTCCTTGAGACAGAATGCCAAATGTTTCCTTTTTCCCATCTAGGCTACAAGCCTCTTGAGTACTGCCACTCACACTGAGAGTGGTCCTCCTTAGCCACACCCAGAGCTATGCTAAACCACTCAGTGGACTAATTTAGAAATCACATCCTTAACCTATGTTCATGTTCCTCTTATCAACATTCACACACCCTACATCCAGCCTCCTCTGAAAAAAGCCTCACCTATAAATGCAGGAACCTTTGGAGATAAATCAAGATGCAAGCTGTAACAATCTCTATAAGCTCAGGATTCTGCTACCTACTACTATGTATTCTGTTACATCAACCACTTTGCTTTTCATTTCTGAAAATCTTGTATATTCTGAGGAAAACTCTATCATTACTCCATACTTCAGAATTGGTGGATGATTCAGTATACACTGAATGCAATGACAATCTGGTTACTATTCTCTATAAGCTCAGGTAAAGCATGCATAGACAGAAAACAGAAAGACAGACAGATACACACACACACACGCACACACACACACGCACGCACACACACACACGCGCGCGCGCGCACACACACACACACACACACGTGTGATCCACACAGGGTCCACCAAGAAAATGTGTTCATGTGTCAACAGTTCAAGAGTTCACTGTATTAATAAATGTCTCGATGCTAACGGCCACTTCTCAGAGCAAAGCTACAGCTCAGGCTGAGCATAGCACAGGAAAAGACAAGACAACAAGTTTATCCAGAAAAAGACAAAAACAAAAACAAAGACTTTGGGGGAGAGCTGACACATTCATTCTCCTCATCTCAGAAGATTACACTAAATAGGATTTGCATCTTTTTCACGCCTTTTCTTGGTATCATGTTAAGTATTGATTTAATTTTACTTATTTATATCTTATTTGTAAACATCTTGCTTTGCATCCTATCAATTTCTTTTCTAATGGAGTTACATATATCTATTCGAGTGTCTATTTTCCGTCCAGTTGACATTTAAAATTCACAATCCCACAGTCAAAATTCTGGATTCCGTTCCCTACTATTATGTATTCTGCTACATCAACCACTTTGTTTTTCATTTCTGAAAACTCCCATATATTCTGAAGACAAACTCTATCATTACTCCATATTTCAAATTGATGGATGATTCAGTATACATTGAATGCAATGACAGTCTAGCTATTATTCTCCATAAACTACTTTTCAATGTAGAGATTAAAAAAAATTAACTAAATGTTTCTATTTACCGTGACTCATGTAGCAGAACAAGAATATAGAACACTCTGAAAATTACTTTTGGAAAAGTTTGTAATGAACTTGAGCTCAATACAGTAAAGTATAGTTTTTGAAAAAGGAACGCTTATGTAAGTTGAGATCAGTTATGGTTTACAGGAATGATCAACTCCTTCCACCTATGAAAAGATGCATCATTTCTGAGTGAATAAAAAAATGGCCAAATATTCATTGTAATAACATATAACGAGATATTATTTTCTACTCTTGTGTAATAAAGGGTCAACATCTATTTATGCCTGAATATTTTCTTAAACATCTCTGTACCAATATATTTTAGCAAGATAACTTAAAAATTAAAGAATTCTCAATGTATTAATTCCACTGTTTAAGTGGAGGAATAAGTCTTTATTGAGTCATGACCTCAAGCCCATGACTCTTCTACCATGCATTTATCTCAATATTTAAGGTCATGCCTTTAAGTATTATTGTTCTAAATATTTGTGCATAAAGGTATTTCTGTTCAGAAAATGTACAAATGTTGTCCACTGTCACATCTACATTTAATTTTATGTCTTCTTCTAAGACAAAGTTTTTGGCTGAAATTTTTTTTTAATTTATGGTTTAAGATATTTATAAAGAATAATAATCTTCCATGAAGAGAACTCCTTGATGAAAGTGTTTCAGTTGAATCACAAACTACTTTTCAAGTCAACCAATAAACATTCCTGTATCAAAATTATATTTATCCTAGAGTGGCACATAAATGATACTGTCTCCTTTGTGATTGTACAAAATGTTCCAAGATCCAGGGATAGAGCTCAGTGGCATAAGTGCCTACCTGACAGCTGCAAGGTCCTGAGTTCGATTCCCAATAGAAAAAAAATGGCGGCAGCAAATGTTCCATGAAAAGTAGACACTTAAAAGTGACTGCTCT
>NDGM011142205.1:0-13913 GCA_002564305.1 Octomys mimax | reverse complement strand
TTCGCCAAGCTTGTTCCAAGTAGGTGCTTTAGACCACTGAGCCATCTCGCCAGCCCCCAGTCTCTGTATTCCTGATGCTGCTGTACAGCAATCATGTCTGAGCCCTAAGAATCGGCAGGCAGCTCCGCCTACTCCAGAACGATGTCCACTAGCACACATTCACACAGATATTCTGTTTGCCAGATAGCATGGTAAATGATCCCAATTCTGACTCCACCAAGTATGACAACCAAACTCTTTTAATTCTTATTTAAAGAGACCCTGCCAGAGGTCCAGTAAATCTCTATTTCCAGTGACTGCACATCCTCTAATAAACATCTATTCTGTTGGAAAATGGTATAAAATGCATCGAGCATTGTTAAAGGCTATGCTGCTAATTTTCACATACACATTCAAGCTCTTCTCTATGAAAGTTATATTAATACAAGTCTACAAATCCATGTCAGCATAGGAGTTTCTATTTATTTATTTTTATGTATTTGGTAGAGGGTCTCACTACGCAGCTTGGACTTGTAGTGATCCTCCTGTTCTCAGCCTCCCTCGGGCTGGGAATATAGGTTTGCACCACACTGCCCTGTCTGGGGAGCCAGCTCAGCATGCCTGGGGGTGGGGCCAGCACAGCATGTGGTGCAGGGGATCGAATCCCAGTCTCTATGCTTGCCTAAATAGGCCCTTAGTCTGCTGAACTATCTCACTGGCCTTTAAGCATAGGTGCTTTTAAATGTAATAACTTTAAATTTTCATAATTTAAATGTTCCCTCAGAAATCCTCATGTACCCACAAACATCTTGAGATATGTTAAGGACTCAACAAGACACAGTACACCTGATTCTGATATATTTGATCTCCAGACACTGTCAACAAACTATGGAGTGAGTGCTAGGATGTTGAAGGACCTTTAACCTCACTGATCACTTTGCTTCCAGTTTTAGGGCAGATTTTACTTGAGCAACGGCAATTAGCACAAGTTTGTTTTTCTTTCAAATAAATGTAATATTCTTCTTCTTTGGAATATAAAGCCTTTCCTCTAAGCTCCAAGGAAACTAGATTTAAAAATAATGATAAAATTCTGTCTCGATGCACAAATAGATTAGGTATGTACCAACTGTTCTCAAAACAACACAGAACTTGGAGGGCTTTCAAGTGAAGAGGTCTACTTCGAGAAGAACTCCAGGCTCAAGCCAAAATACTCCCCATCATTTACTTTGCATTTCAGGCAAATGATCAGAGGAACCACAATTAAATAACAGAAGAAAGATTTTCAAATATTTGTCCATTATTTACATAATTAAGTCTAAACTAACAAACATCTTTTCTTACCAATACTGAAGAATTATGAAATTAAAGGACCACGTGAATTTATTTTTCCTTTTCCTTTTTTTTTTTTTATACTGGGAATTGAAACCTATAGTCTCATACATGCTAGACAATCACTCTACCACTGAGCTATAATCCAACCCCGAGCCCCTTTAATTTTGAGACAATTTTTGGGTTTTTCCAGGCTGAGTGGCCAGGCTGACTTTCTAGGCTAAATTTACAATCCTGCCTCAGCCTTCCACATAGTTGGGATTATATCTGTCACCACACCTGGCCCAAGTGAATTCTTAATAAATCCTTTCATATCTTTTTAACTCTAAATAACTGGCCAAGATAATGCTCATATTTAAAATATCTTCAGCTCTAAAAACTTCCCAATATTTCCATAACTTTATAAAAGTATCCTTCAGGAAGGGAGACTCAAAATTTCCTTCACAGGGCTGGTGAGATAGCTCAGCAGACTAAGCGCCTGCCTGGCAAGCTCAGGGACTGGGGTTCAATCCCCGGCACATACATCATGCCCCCAGGTGTACTCACCGGCCAGCAAGACTGGGTATGGTGGTGCACACCCCTAATCCCAGTGCTGGGAGGCTGAAAACAGAAGGATCAATACAAGGCCAGGCTGTGTGATGAGACTCGGTACCAAATACATTAATTTTTTTTCTCTTCACAATGCAAAAAGGTTATCACCCAGTATTATATTCATACAAAAACTATGAATTATACTTAAGCCCTGGGAAGAGAGTTATCAATCAAGAAAGATGAGTGCTGGCGACAGGAAAGAAGCAAATAAGAGTGAAACCTGATGTGTATCAGGAAATAATGGGTGAATAGTCATGTCCATTTTACTTTGGATTTGCAAAAAATGCCCCTCTGGAGGGGGAATGTTGGAGCTGCAACAGACTACAATAATGAAATTGAATCCCCAGAAGACATGCGGGTGAAGTTCCATACAGAACTGTGGCTGGGGCTCAGTATGAGGAAGGAACAGGGCAGGAGAGTGTGGGAGGGGCAGGAGCGTCTCAGGTCATGCTGATGGGTTCTGGTTCCATACTACATAAACATGGCACAGATGGGGAGTTTTCAGTCAAGCCTGACACGACTGGATCTGTATTCGTAGGCAATGATGGGCTACTGAGGACAACTTAGATAGGCACAAGTAGAAACAGGAAGTCTGGACTTCGAGAACGTACAATCCTCAGAAAGGGGCTATAATAAAAGTTTAGGAACACAAACAAGCTGTTTTACTATTTTTTTTATAATGCTGTGTATATGTTTTTTATGATTATATAGCAGGATTTTTTTTTCTTTGAAAATCTTTCCAGGGCCGGTCAAATAACTCAGTGGATTAAAGTGCCTGCAGGCAGGTGCACGGGCCGGGGGTTCAATCCCTGGGCCTGCTGTGCCAGCACCACCCCGGAGGCGCACTGAGATGGCAACTGAGACTGGGTGCAGTGGCACACACCTGTAATCCCAGCTCTTAGGAGGCTGTAAACAGAAGAATCACTAGGAGTCCAATCTAGTAGTGAGACCCTGAACACCCTGTAGACTCTTCTCTAAAATACAAAAACAAAAAATCTCCTTTCCAGACTTGATTTTATTTTTTTAAATTTTTTTCTCCATTCTCTTTAATGGTACAAATTAAAGGCAAAATTAAGGAATTTAAAAAAATTAAAACAAGGCATTTTTCTTTGTTTTGCTTGGTGGTTTTGGAGTGGGACTCCAAAAGACAAGATCAGAAAGCCTGTAATTCTCCAATGACTCAACTCCAAGATCTCTTTTCTCTTTGTTAATTGATCCTTTGGTAAACTGGAGAGTACGGTGAGCCCCACTAGACATGAGCACATGGGTAAGCCCCAAATAGTCACAAATGGTAAAATGGGAGCACATTGTGCCCAGACTGTTTGGTTTCTCCAGAATTAAAAAACAAAACAAAAATCCAGATGTTTATATGAAATTTTGCTACTTTGAAAGACTGATCAATAATTTGAAAACTTTTTGAAGTTACCCAGTAGGCCAAGGACAGCAACTCCATGGAATAGGTCCAGCTCCGAGAGTGGTGGCTTACAGTCTTTAACAATAATACTGTAGATCTTCTTGCTTGATCATTCTATGGTTTAGATCATATATTGGTGATATCTGCGTGCACTCAAAGTACACCATCCCCCAGACGTGCATTTTTTTCATGTTTCTTTGATTCAAAAATTGACACTGTGCCAAAAATTCAGGAGTAAAAATTGACTCCAAAAAAGCAGCAGAAGGGATTTGGGGACTTGATGTAATGTTCTGTATCTCAGTTGTGGTAATTATATGAACATATGTATTTGTCAAAACTCACTGAACTGTGTAGCAAAAGGAACAAATTTTACTGCATAGACATTATGCTTCAGTAAAAAAATATCCAATCACTGGTTATAAAGGTATTCCAAAGAGGAAACCAAGTCGGCTTCTTGATTAACACAGAGACAGAAGAGAGAGCTGGAACAGAATCTGGTGGTTTGGTTTACAACAAAGTAACCTGACGCCATACTGAGGCAAGAGGGAAATACAAGCCTTAGAACTGTTCTAGTGTTTCCCGACAGCCATTTTTATTAGTAAAGCAATGGACACAGAACTAATGGTGTAGAAGAACATAAATACTGTGTCACCATAGTGCAAATCACTTGCACACATATCCTCTAGTGTAATTCTCCCCATGAGCCTCTAGCATTTGCTGATGGAAACATAACTTGGCCAATGTTGCAAAACTACTAACTGTGTAAGACTTTGGAAACTGCTTAGAACATCTACCAAATGTTCTAGATTTTGTAGGTCCTGCCGACTGTGATGCAATACAACAGTCTTTGATTATACTTATCTTTTTGAAGGCCTTTCAGAAACTTAAAGAAAGAATAAGCCTTTTTAGTTTTAATTTGCAAAGTTCAGTATAATGGCTCTTAACAGATAAATCTTTGTGAAAGACAAGCAATTACTCTATGCCCAGAAATTATTTGTACAAATAAGTTTTTTATTGCTGTTGGATAAAATTAAGTTGCCAGTAGGGGAGTAAAAGTACTTCAGGGGATAGTTTAGTAGTTCATAACTCAGAACGCAGTTCTTAATGAAGAAATAGGAATAGTTTAGGCCAGATGATTCTGGGTCATCATAATCCCTCCTATATCCAAAACACTTAGAGAAACAGCTGAAATATATAGAAAAGCTAAAATCAAGACTTGCAAGCCATGAAAAGATTTAACAGACCGACTTTACTCATTGGTGGTTTTTATGTCCACAGATCACTTAGCAATATTAAAAATTCCTTAGTAAGATTTAATTATTTCATTCTGTCAAATGAAACTACTTGTCAAGGTTGGGCAACAATTGAATTATTTAGCTTTCTTCTTCCTCTGAACTGCCTGGAATCTCCATCAAATTGTTCACATGCTTTGCTTCACCAGATATTTTTCTTTCTCCTATTTTCTTAACTCCAAGTCACATCCAACCATTGTTTTTCTCATTCAATAAAAGCGCCTCTGACTAGATGAACAGTATAAAGTGAAAAAGAAAAACGGGGGTTCTTCCCTTTGGTCTTCAAGTTATGGAGGCAGCACTGAGAAGGTTTGTGAACACTACACATTAATCCACTGAAATGGCCATTTAGTTTCTTTTCTAAACACAAGGTTTCATCACATCTAATAATAAAACAACAAGCCATTTTCTGTGTATTATAAACCATCGACTTGTAATTATAGAGTAAAATGCTTCTATATAAATTCTCTTCATGATGTAAGCTGGTTGTGTAGCCTAAGTGAATTTTTTCAAAGAGCACTCCATACTTGCAAGGATCTATTTACATTGGGCTAATCATGTCAAAATAGCACCTATGTAAGGGTACAGTCAAAGTTTCTTTTATAAACCTCTATAGATAGATAAATAATCTAGGAGGCTTTTTACTTTTATAAAAATAAGACTGGCTTTCAGCATTTCCTCAAGGTTCTGAACATATTTTCTGTCTAATGGGCAAAATGTAATCCTAAATTGGTGATTAAAAGACTCTGCATGGAAACAAACTGTCAAATGGAGAGAAAGAAATTAATCCTGACAAAGCAGTGCCTACCTTCCTAAATGAAAACCCTGTTCAAGTTTCTGCCCTTCCATTTCTCAAAACTTAAAACAAGGCATTGTGCAACGGCCCCTACAGGGGACGCTAACATTCACATTCCAGCTAGACTGAATGATGTAGGCAATTTTCGAGCTTCGGGCTTGCTCAGAACTGCTGTGAGGAGATGTTTGTCCAAACTGGAAAAAAACAAAAGCAACGTGGCAACATGCTGGAAAGAAACAAGACATGGCCTGGCTGCACTGTGCATGCACTGCACCTTTTGGAAAGCTTTACATTCCAACGCGAGAGCTGAGCGGGCTGCAGTCAAGTCCACGGATAGGGCCCACCACATGAGTAGCCGGAAGGCGGGAGAGGCATGGAGTGTGGGAGCCAGGGCAGGAAGAAGGATTTCTTCATCCTGGCAAGTCTAAACCAATACAAAATAATAATAATAATAATAATAATAATAGTTGTATCAACAACAGAATCATTATTCACTTGCCTAGTTTTAAAGTGACTTCTATACTTCTGAGCTGAAATAAATTACAAAAAGCTTACTTAGCTCTGCTTGGTGATAAAAAAAGGCTGCATCCTAAGCACAAGCAGTGAGGAAAAGACCATCATACAACCTACGTGGTGATTCCAGCTCTGACAACGAGTAGCCCTGTGTACCTGCTCAACTTAAGCTTTATAAAATTAACATTATTTGTTTAGTTTTTTTTTTTTAATGTATTTAGTACAGGGTCTCACTACACAGATTGGACTCATAGTGATCCTCTAGTTTTTAGCCTCCCAAGTGCTGGGATTGCAGGTGCATACTACCCCTCACAATCTCAACTGGCTTTTCAGGTTGCTCAGGGGGCAGGGACGGAATGGCAGGTTGGGGATCTAACCCCAGGCCCTGCGTCTGCCTAACCAGGTGCTTTAGCTTTAATCCGCTGAACTATCAGGCCGGCCAAAATTAACATTCTTGAAATGTAAAAATGAGCTGTTAAGACGGAAGGGATAATATGTTCAAGGACAATGGTATGGAAAATTCAGCTCATAGGAGACAGACCCTGCATATAGAAAGGTTGGGTATTCTTTCTTTCTTTCATGAATTTAGGACAGGGTGTAAAGGGTGTACAGGGTCTCACTATATAGATCAGACTCATAGTGATTCTCCTGTTTTCAGCTTCCCAAGCGCTGGGATCACAGGCACTCCCACCATGCCCAGTCTCAATTGCCACCTCAGCAGGCCCCAGGGGTGGGGCTTTCACAGCCTGTCCGCTGCACTGTGCCTAAACAGGCCTTTTAATCCACTGAGCTATCCGGCCGGCCCTTAGTTGGGTATTTATTAAATGGTAAATTATATCCCTCAAGCTCTCTCTGGAGAAGGTACTAAAGAGATGCACAGTTTGTAAAATAAGGTAGGGAAGAGGTATACTAGGAACAGTAAACATAGTCAGAAAGCAAGTTGTGAAGTCATCTTTATCTAATTGTGCATAATTTTTAAAAAAAGTTTATTATTTGGTACAGAGTCTCACTACACAGCTTGGATTCATAGCGATCCTCTTGTTTTCAGCCTCCCCAAGTCTGGGAGTACAGATGTATGCCACCACTCCCAGTCTCTGTGGCTGGTGCAGCGTGCCTGAGGGCAGTGCTGGCTGGGCATGTGGTACCCAGGATTAAACCCCACTCCCTGCACTTGCCTAAGCACGTGCTTAGTCCACTGAGCTATTACACTGGCCCCAGTTGCACACAATAGTTTAATATTCCTAAAAATAAGCCATCGTTGGCATTATCTTTATTAGAATTGAGCTAACATGACATATAACTTCAAATAAAGACAAACTTTTTGGAACATACATAATGTACAGAATTATTATTTTTCAAATTTGTCTCCTTGGCAAAATATCTACTCTTTTCAATAGTACACACTATAGTTCTATATTAGAACTAAATTCAGGGACACTTAAAAAAAAGATACACATACATGCTGTATTTATGTGTGAGCACAGACTTAAAAAAATATATTTTCTTAGGCTGCTATAGAAGAATGGTTGGCAACAAGGGATGGTATGAATCATGAGGAGTTATGGAGAGTATGTAACATTCATGTTAAGAAATGTTAAAAGAAAGTAATAAAACATATAATAGTTGAATAAAAGGTCAAGCTCTCTTTCAAAAAAATTAATGAAAGCTCTCTCCATTTTCTCAGAGCCAGCAGTTAAGCAAAATTATATTCTGCCTTGCTTGTCAGAATATAACATCTACCTGTTTTAATAAGGGCAACCCAGGACATCTGCTTGGCCTCCGTTTACTGGTTTTGTCTTAGATATATTTTTATTATGATAAAATAGTACTCATGTCAAAATGCCTAAGTATCCATAGTAATAAATATATAATAAATACTCATATCTAGACTGAACCTTGACAAATATAAGATATCACCTCATGATTTATGTGTGCTTTAAAAAAGAGTTGGCTGATATCCAGTCATAGGAATGCATAAGATATTTATAACAAAGTATAGTAAAGGAAGGAAGAAAGGAAGATAGAAAGGAAAAGGAGGAGGAAAAAAGGGAGTAAGAGGGAGGGAAAAAAGGAGGGAGGGTGGCAGAGAGGGAGTGGAGAGAGAGAGAGAGAATAAAGACAAAATACTATAAAGGTAACTAAACAAGTCTCAAATACTATTTTCTCAAAGAAGTCAAGTTCCTTTTTCCATCCTCCACCTTAATACCAAACACACTGCATTATTGTTTATGTTAAGTGTTTCACTCAGCTCTGCTTCATACGCTATCAGCTCCAGGAGCATGCTGACCGTTGTGTGTGGCAGAAAATGTCTGCACAAGTGAAGTATTCACCAGGATCTGCTGAACGTATAGATGGATAGATGCACAGGTTTGTACTTCAGTCAACTATGTAATTAAAAGAAGTTGTTCTAGAGTTGCTGCTCATGTAGATTTGACGGAATGCAGACTAGATACAAATACTAGAAAAGATTAAAATTCTAGGTAAAAATGATCAGACACTAATTAATACCATTCTATTAATATAATGGAAAAATAAAAGAATAATATTTTCATGGAGGGAAGGTGGTAAAGAGTTACACCAAAGTTCTCAACAAAAAATGTCTGAAGATGCTTTCAGAAATTTCGACAGGGGGCCAGGGAGGTGGCTCAGCAGAATAAGCACTTGCCTAGCAAGTGCAAGGGCCTGAGTTCAATTCCCGGTTCCGAAAAAAAAAAAAAAGAAAAGAAAGAAGAAATTTTGACAGAACTAGCTCAGATTTTAGAATTATCCCTTAAAATCATCATTATGATTAAGTAACTCTGTATGTTTTATTTTATTCAATTACAGTTTTATTTTACAAGGAAAAAAGAACCTTGCAGTAATATTAAAATTAGAAGCAGGCTCAGGAGAAGATTACCAATATTCTACTTCTTTTATTTCCTCTTTATATTTTGGGGCAAATTCTACTTTAGAAACATTTTTTCTAAGAAACAAAATACACTGGAAAAAGCAGCAGTCTTGCTTTGGTGTTTGTGTGCTGAAATCCTTCACTATTTTAAAAGGCTTACCAAAATGGAATATATCACAGTCCAAAAATACTGTAAGTTGGCAACAGAAATTATTTCTTATATTTTTGTATTTTTAAAATGTCTCAAAAAACAAAAGAATGAACTATGAGCCATGATTTTCTTGCAATTAAGCTTTTCAACACACTTTAAATAAAAATGGAATATTTAGGGGCAGAGAGAAATCATTCTGACAAGGTTTCCTCTCCATCTCAACATAATCCTTTCTTGCTTACCCTACAATTTATCAGCAGATATAACAATAATATATTCCTAAAATCCATTTTAGAGATATTTCTGCTAAACTTTTTAATACTTGGGTAATAATTACGAGACAAACATAATTTGTCTCATACTTCAGATTTAATGAGATAAATAATATACAAGTATCCTCTATAAATGTCATTAAAGTATAACTCACCTGGTAGGATTAGTTAACATTTGCAACATATATATGACATTTACATTGTATAGTTACGTGAAATTCTTCAAATATTAACATTGTCATTGTCACAACTATGCTCCTAAAAGTGTAAGTTTGCTACTAATCCTTTTAACAATTATTGGAGCTCAATCATACCATTACAAATTTTATAAATATAGGTGGGGACCCAACTACATTTAAACTGATGTTGGTTTCAAGGTAGTTTATCTTCTCTGTTCTCACTTCAATTTTTGCTTCCCTAAATCTTATCTTGAGAGAATAAAATTAAGACATTTCAAAATATTATTTGCACATCTAAATGTTCAAGTGTGCCTATATGTCCTCTTATAAGTATATTAGGAGCAAAGACCACGTTTGTATGATGCATGGTATGATTTGCCTGTATTTATGTACTTAAAAGGTTAATGAATTAAAATGACATAAGTAGGTAATGACATAAAGAGATTTATGTGGTTATTTTTTACTAACGGACATTCTAAGTGGTTAGGATACATAAATATATTATTGTAGAGAGACTTTTTATCTCTTGGCATTGAAGTCCTTGACTCAATGTGAAATAAATATTGTTATTACCTCAGGGAGAGAAATTGCTACTGTTCATTTATTAATGGCTCTATCAGGAATACTTTAAAATAGGATGCAGGTTCAATATTTTTTTTTTACTAAGAGTCTATCTACTCCATTTACTTAGACAACTAAGGCCAGGTAAAATATTTTCAGAATCTGGAGAATACCCAATGTCCATGTGGCACTTGATTAAACATATGGAATACATAGTTGGAGGAAAGCCAACTGGAGATCTGCTTGAGTAATCTAAACACCCAAGCTGAGAGGGGTTAACATAGAAAGATCAGCTTTAGACTTTGAAGTTTTCTGGTCTTCATTTTGCCTAATTAAGACAAGATTTAATAATCAAACCATTGTACAAACATATACCTAAAAGTATAGGTTTGCTTCTAATTTTGAGAAAAAATTCTTTACAGATTCCAAGGAATCAGCTCCACATGGGAAAAGCTTTCTGATAAGATTTGCTTTTGTCATTGCTAAAATGCAAATGCCTTGCCAGCTTTTTCATCTTAGTTTTTTTTTTTTTTTTCCTGTGACTGAGGTTAACATCTGCCTGTCAGAATTTCGAGTGTGATACCAGAGGAGAAAGATTCCCATATTAGCATACCCTCAGTTCGAGACAGGTCATAAACTCTAGGTCACAAAATAATTTCAAGATATTAAAATATCCTTGAACTATTTACAGAAATTATTTCTAGGCTTTAATTTCAAAGGGATCTATTTACCTAATTTATTCACAGTGGAACATACACATCCACATATTTGGTGGAAAGAAAATCAGGAGTAGCAAAAAAAGATGATTTATAATCTAATACTAATTTTATAAATAAACCCAACTCCAGATTAAAAGAAGCAAAACGTAGGCTTCCAAATATCCTGTCATATATATGAATATATATATATATATATATATATATATATGAATTCTTGCAGTTTTTCAACAGTATCTAGTAATTTCTGTATTGTGCTTAGACCAGGAACAGGCCAACCAGCATAAATCTACCATAATACAGCAAATCTATATTCAGCTCAATAAGCACGATGACGTTGGTCAAGGAAAGAAGCTAGCTCTGTCCCTATGAGAATAACTGGATAAAAATTAATTAAACAAATTTAGAGAAATGCTGTGACAACAAATAAGCATTAATCTGATGATATAGAAAAGGTCTGCATGGTGTAGTGAAAGAAAACTGGATGGGCAGCTATCAAGGCTAGCATCCCCACTCAGGAGCCACCCCCACACACATATGCACTATCTTTGTAAGGCAACAAAAGGCTGGGCTCAAAAAATTTCTGTTCTTCAGAAATGTGGGTCTTCAGCCTGCATTCCTCCATGGCCCTGTGGTTATTAAGACGATAGCCACAAAGAAGAAAAATAAACCAGCAATATGTTCAATGAAACTAGCACATGATGAAAATCCCCTTCTGCGAGTATAAAACAAATAATTGAACCTTAGCCCATGAAAGTCTTTTGCTTTCTCTTCTTTTCTATATTACAATAAAATAAAGCATTTAATACTAAGTGAAAGGCTAGCTATTCATTTATAAGTAAACTGGATAATAATTTTCAACATAATGCCTCCATAATGTATTTATAGGTGACATAGGGAGAAAGATCATTGTGCTTACAGTTTTCGTGCTTACAAATTGATAGAAAATGCTTAATAGGCCTCTCCATATCACAGTACTGTAATCATTGTGGCCACTTCAACAAGGCAGTACCTAAGAATGTAGTATGATACAGTCATTTTCTGTTTCTGCTTCAATTACTTCTTGGAATGAAAAGAGTCACAGTAAATAAAAGTAACCTAGAAGCATAAGAGAAATACCTCATTGGCTGACCTCGTGCTACTTATTATTCCTTGTGCAAAGTTTTGATGTGTTAACCCATCTCATTCAACTCTGTCTCAAGGTTTTCTACAAAAATGCCAAAAAATGGGAGCGCACTGACATGTGCCTGGGTGTGCTTACGTATTAAAACTAGCGCTCATTTATGAACTCTCTCGCTAAGCTCTGATCTCAATTTTGACGCTAATGTCCCATGGACATAATGATGATGAAAATACTGACACTATGATGATGTCCTGGAGCCTACATAGCTGGGTTAGGACAGTCATCTTTTGCTGCAATTAATCACAACACTCTCCCTTCACAGATCTGTTTCAGCGAAAAGAACCCAACTTTCTAAATTAGTGACTACGATACTTTAACTTGGATTGAGGCTTACTTTGTTCATGTGAATCTGCTGCTGGTATTGCTTCTGCTTCTCCAGGAACTGCTGGTGCTGCTGCTGGATGACCAACTGAGCCAACGTGCTCTGAGGCAAAGGCGCAGACTGGGTTCGGTTCAGGGGTCTGTGACGGGGCAATTTGTGGGGACCTCTAATCCCTGGTGAAATTCTCTCTTTTGTTGCCAAGGGAGACTGTGGATGTAAGGGAACCCCACCTGAAAAAAAAATGTTTGGGTGTGAGTGTTCATGTTTATATATACGCGCATACACAGATATATTCACATAAAATGGTAAGAAAATAGAAGAAGCTACTTGCTAGGCACACATTTGAACATCATTGGGTTGGATGCTAGGAGAGAGAAGTGCCAAGGTCTTGAGGGGGATGTGTCTGACCATGTGACTCATGAGTATCAGTCCAGTGGGGTATACATGAGGATGGAAAGAGGAGCATTTGCTCCCCACTCCCACCGTTGGACATGGAGGAAAACATAAAGATCATAGCCTTTCTCAGAGTACCAAGTGTCAGGGAGATGCCTGGATAGCTGCAGAAATTATTAGGCTCTTGACTTAAAGAGACATTACATTGGGTCCCTCATAGAAGAAAAGGCCTAGGAGAACCTTCAAATGGTGTCATTGTGCTGATTACCCGCCACAAGAAGCTTTTGTTGTCGCATCTGTTCTTTCAATAGTAAATGCTGCAGGAGTGCTTGATGGCTGCTGTTGGGCTTGCCCTCTAACGTCACATGTGGATGGCTCGAAGACGCCGAGATGCTGCCCCCATACTGTCCAGGCAGAGCAACGCCTTGCCTGAGTGTCTGTGTCTCACACTTCTGCTTTTCTTTGAGAGAATTTGAAGCCTGGGTCAAGAAATAATAAAAGTGTTAACTCTCTTCAAGCACATGAGTCAAAGTCTCAACATCACTAGGTCTCTGTCTTGGGCCATAATTTTTCAGGCAAAAATCCAGCCTACTGAATGAGTAAGGAAAGTAGATAAGGAGACATTAAAAAAAAAAAAAAAAAGGAGAAGAGATGAAAACAATTCAGTGAGGTTGTTTTTATTTTACCAATAAAGGTAAGTTAGATGCAAAATTTCAGTGAGACAGGAAAGAGAAGTTTTGCTGGTCTAGCATATGCCATGGTGGCTATTTTTATATAAATAACAATACATCTTATACTTGAAAATTACCCACAGAATGGAAATTGTGCGTTTTCATGAAAAACATAAGTGAGAGAGGTAACATCTATGTTAATTAAGTTAACTAAGTCATTGTACAATATGCATATGTCCAAGCATCATATTCTAATCCATAAACATATATAATTTTATATATCAATTATGAAAAAATGCTAATTTCAGACTATAGAATGATAAGCTTACTTCTAAATATTTTCAAATATGTTGCTTAAGTGAAAGGTATGTTGGAAAGGCGACATTTATTCAAGTAGTTACTCTGTTAAGACAAAATGGTCTGTAATACCACTAGTGGAGCTGCAAGCCAAAGGAACACTCACCCTTTTTTTTTACATGTCCTCTAGTAATTTCACTGAGCTCTCTATTTGCAGTATTTAATTTCTAAAATGAATTTTTAAAGACAAATCAATGAAAGGGGGTACAAAATATGTCAATTTGATTTTTTTTTTTTTTTGTATTTTTAGGGAAGGATCTACAGGGTGTTCAGGGTCTCATTACTAGATCAGACTCATAGTGATCCA
>NDGM011142198.1:0-13054 GCA_002564305.1 Octomys mimax | reverse complement strand
AGAGAGAGAGAGAGAGAGAGAGACAGAGACAGAGACAGAGACAGAGACAGAGACAGAAACAGAGAGAGAACTTGAGGTTTAGTTTTTCTTCTCTTTCATTTGTCCAATTTTTACTATCCTAACCAGATAAAATGGCAGGCAACTATTGACAGAAGGCCCATCGAAAACTGGCCTGTGGGTTCTAATCTGGATTGTCATCTAGGTTTGTACATAAAGTTTTATTGACACACAGCCACACCCACTGGTTTGTGTGTTGTCTGTGGCTGTCTCTGCACAGTAGTGGTAGACTAGATGCCATATGGGCAGTGAAGTCTAAGGTATTTACTATCAGGACCTTCAAAGATAATTTGTCAGCTCTTGTTTGAAGTCTACTCCCTTGACGTGAAGATTAAAAACCCGTTGTTGTGTTATGTTTGTACGTCTACTTGCTTTCTTGTTCTGAAAAATCAGAAGTGCCTACTGGAATTACTAATAAACAGATTTTAAGGGCTACCTATACTCTTTTGATACAAAGTAAGTCGAAACTTGCTACTCACATCAACATGAAGTTTCCTCCTCATGTTAGCTCCAAAGTAAAGCTAAACGCATTTCCGGCCTTTGTTTGGGCCTCACTTCAGGAATGCTTCTCCGGCACATTAATGAGCACAAGGGCCTTAGCCTTCTGGCAGTGTCAGAAAGCTTGGAGATTTAAGTGAAAAGGAAATACCTTTGTTTCTGCCTTCATCCTATTTTAGTGTGAATCAAAGTTAATAGCTCATGGTGAGGTTGGTGGTTCACAAGAGAGGGCGAGGTTGTCAGAAAATCAAAATTACACAGTTTCCTGTTTTTGAAGATGAATTTTAACAATATCACTGAAGGCTTCAAAGACAAAAATGGCCCTTTGCCAGGGCCAGATGAGCTCCAAGTGCCTTTGTTTGTTTTATTGTTCAACACTGAAGGGTCAAAGCACCCTCTCCATTGTGTTCCTGCTGCTCCCTGCCCCCTTTATTTTTTTAAGATTCTTGCTGAAAATTAAATTAAACTTTCTTAATTTTGTCTTTGTTGATCCTAGCAACCAATTATAGAGAAATAAGGAAATATTTACAATACCAAGATATTTTTCAAGGTTGTAATTAGCTGCACACAAAGATGATAGAATAATAGTTTTGGCAAAGACCATAATTTATACTGATTTTTCAGCAAGTACTTTTCTATTTTGACATCAAAATTCTTACTCAACTCACTTGAGCACAAAAAAGTGCTTCTTAGTGATGTTTTTATCTACCTTCCCCCCCATTCTTCTGTGTTTGTCCCCATAGAGCCCCCACACTAGCTTTAAATTATGATCTGTGGCCCACCGAACCCCTGAAATCTAGATCAAGGCCAAGGCTGCACTCCTAGATTACAGTGCATGCCATTGTCACTTGCACCCACAGCCATGACTTCAGTGTGACTGAAAATTCTTCCCAGTAAAGTCCAGGAGGGTTAGGCTTTTAGGAGGTGGGCCTGCTTGGCCAGCTCAGAGGTCACAGTGGATCTGGATCATATCCTTTAGTACAGAATTTGTAGGGGACACAGAGTGGAGGACTGGAACATTCACTGTCTCTAGAGACACCTCCCTGTGTGAGCTCAAACTACAAAGACACTATAAATTTGATCCACTGACCTGAGCCTGGAATCCAGATCCTTGTAGCCATTGTGGACATGAATGGTTTGGACTCAGGTCATAGCAAGTGAAAGCTAGACTCTTACTGAAGACGAGAGTCTTTGGAATCTCCTTCAAATGTGTGGGCTTTCAGCCCAGAGTACCTTAAAGGTTTCCTTCAGGAGCCATTTTGAATATGGTGACAGCATTACCTAATTGGAAATTCAAGAAGCAGGAGCAAGGACACATACCCGTAGCAATCCTGTAACATAAGGTATTTACCCAGTTACTGCTTCTGAACCAAGATGAAATTTCCAAGCCAATGACAACTCTGTCATTTGGCACTCCTGCACCTTGTATGAGGATCACGCTTTCATAGGCCTGGTCATTCTGGTCTAGAGAGACAACTGAGATTCACAGACCTCCTAGAGAAGATATGGCGCCCATGATGTTACATGGGAGGCCTCAATGAGATGACAGAGCTCTCTACCCACCCTACCTTAAAGTAGAAGTGTGGAACCCCAGTACTGCAATGACAAGGCCAGCTAACTCTGAAACTTGATGACACAATGTGAAAGTCCTTGACCTGAAACACAGTACCTGCGGTTGTTATACTCATCATAGCCCTCCCAGCTTACAAAATGTCCATCAACCTGTTAGGGACATGGGCGATCACCATCAGGCCCCCAATGATATTCTAGTTAAGATGATTTTTTGTGTTTTTTTGTGTTTACTTAAGGTCACCTAGAACTTTCTAAAAAGGTGCTTTATTCACAGTAATTTGCTGTCTTCTTAGTGATTCAAAACAATAGATTACTTGTTAATTAGACTCCTTCAGTGTTTAAAACGGAACCATCTCTGAATCACCATTTTATTCTATTCAGAATTCACCCATGCACTTGAACTTTGAGTCCCTATTGGTTCATAGACAGAAAGGAGACCCAGAAATGAGCTTTGACTGTGACTACTCACCATGACAATTAATGAGATATTCTTAAAACTGCATAAAAATCATGAGATTATACCTTAGTACCATAAAACTAGAATTGTAATGCATTTGCAAATTAATAATTGCTCTAAATTAGCATAACCCATTCATCACATTAATGATGAGCAATAACAACTGCAGTGGAAGACTTTTCTGAGTAGTCCACAGACTCAAGTCAATGTCTCTCCTCTGGTATGCTCAGTGCTATAGTGTTTTTGAAATATAGTTTTCATAATTTGAAAAATAATGCAGCCTTAAGATAAAGGAATGACAGTTCACACCTTCTTGATACCATTCCTTGGAGCAATGTCAATAGTACCTTATGTAAGCTTTTAGAATATTTATTATCATACTTATAAAACTGTAAACTGGTATTGGCTGATTTCCTCTGTAGAATTCCTGTGACTGCAAGCATTTGAACTAATATTACTTTGTTTTCTTTAAAAATAGAATCATAAAAACAGACTCATACTATGTATTTGTACTTGCTGTTTTAAAAACCTAATACACTGTGAGCATTCTTGTGTTTTAATATTATTAATCATATTGGAGATTGAACCCAGAACCTTTGCATTGCACTATATAACCAGTCCTTTTTAATTTTTAATTCAGTGATAGTCTCATAAATTACTCAATGTGGGCCTGAATTTATAATCTTTCTGCCTCAGCTTCCTAGAGTTCTGGGATTATGAGTATGCACCTAAATTCCTGGCTTCTTGTGTGTTATTATTACAAGTGCATCTGCCTCATGTCATGGTTGTCCAATATTCCATTGTACGGAGACAACATTTTAACCAATTGCTTCTCGATAATTATATACAATGATTCCACCTTGAGTTTTTGGACTGGTATAAATATTGTTGTTAATTCTGAGGATTGAACTGGGGCCTTGTGTTCATTAAGTTTATGCCTTAACACTGTTTTTTATATCATCTTTTAATCATTGTTCATTTGTGCAAATTCCTAGAAATACAATAACTGGATCAACTGAATCTAAACATGTTGTGTTCTGTTGTTAAGTTGCCCTTTCCAAAATTGTCTCAGCACATTGCTTATTAAATTTTTAATAACTTCATTAACCTATTGAACTATTATCATAATTAAGTCATAATCCATTAATATTTAGAAATACCATCTTTTTATGAGTACTTCAATAAATGATTGGTATTTTACCAATAAAGAGATGACTCAAAGTCACTATAAAGGATTGTAATATTGAAAGTGGCAGGTTAGCAAGAATATTATCTGTAATAATCTGTGAGTGAGTAAAAGAATGCATAATGGGTGAATGAAAACAAAGGTCATGCTGGCTGTGATAGCACATGCTTGTAATCCTAGCACTCAGGAAGCTGAAGCAGGAGGATCTCAAGTTCAAGGACAACTTGGACTACATAGTGTAAAACTTCTCTCAAAAAAAGAAAGGAAATGTCTCTAAGGGATTCATATACTTATGAATGGACTTAAGTATACTTATTCATATACTTAAGAATGCTCCATGAAGTGGAGCATTCTTTGCATCCTCTGGTGGACAAAAACATCAGGGTACCAATGCCAGTGGAGTAGACTCTTATCTGAAATAAATACATTGTCACATCCATAAAATTTTACTACTCTTTTTTTTCTTGGCAGAACCGGGGATTGAACTCAGGCCCTTGCACTTGCCAGGGAAGCGCTCTACTGAGCCATCTCCCCAGCCCCTTTATTACTTTTTAAATCCATCACCATTTTCTTTCAGAGAGCTTAGAGTGATATCACATCAGGGAAAATCATTCAGGCCTTAACATTTTGCCTGGGAAGCAAGTTCATAGGATTTTTTTGAATTTTCTATTTTGCTTCGTTGTGACATTTATAATGGCCTAGAGCTTCACTACGCACTTTATTTTATTTTATCTGGTGCAGGGTCTCGCTATGCAGCTCAGACTCATAGTGATCCTCCAGTTTCAGCCTCCCCAGCACTGGAATTACAGGCGTGCACTACCATTCCCAGTTTTGGTGGCTGATTCAGTGTGCCTGGGGGCGGGGCCAACACCGCATGTGGTATGGGGGATCAAACTTTGTGCTTACCAGGCAGGTGCTTAGACCACAGAGCTATTTCTCCAGTCACACCTTTCTTTTAGAGTGCCAAGGGCAAAATCTGACTATAAGTCCCACCTCTGAGACCAAAATGACTCTAAGAAAAATGTTTTGTGCCAAGAAACCCATGCATTTGGGTTATTTAAGCTTTTAAGGGAATCATGTTTTTTAAGAAAGCTAGACAGCATGATTCAAATTAAGATCTATCTTACTTTGGTTTATTTTTGCCTTTTGGTCTCCTATTTATTTCTTTTTAATTAACACATCATAATTGTCCATAATGTAGGGGCATAGTGATATTGCAATGCATGTATGCACTCTGTACCAAGCAAATCAGGGTCATTGGCATGCCCACCTCTTTATCATGTCTTTATGTTTGGAAACTTCAGGCTCCTTGCCTCTACTTCTTCCCAAAATGCACAGTAGGTGTCTCAGTCATTTTCCTTGTCACTGGAATGTAATATCTGACAAGAACAACCTCAAGAAAGAGAGCTTTCTTTTGGTTCACATTTTAGAAGTTTCAGTCCTTGCATAGTGGGCTGGCTCCAAGGCAGGAAGGCATGGCAGAGGGTCATAGAATAGGACATCTGTTCCTAGCATGAGGAACAAGAAGCAGAAAGACCCACGGGAAGGGCTGGGAAAGGAGACAGGACATTTCAGATTACACCCACAGTGACCCACCTCTTATGACCAGGCTCCGCCCCTTAACCACAAGTCAGCTCCAATGTAGTCACCTTCCAAAGATCTCACCTATGATTACACAAGGCTGTGGGGGACATCTAGATATAAACCATAACAACAGGTTCGTGGGAACTATGGCCACCTGCCAGTACACATGTACCTGTAGGACAGGAAAAGCCATCATAGTGTTCAGAAAGGAGCACTATATATACTAGTCCACTGACACTGTTAACATAGGTGTCAATGGACTAGCACATATGGAGCCTTGGTATATTCTGTCGGTGCTGTGGTCTCTCTCAGCAAATCAGCAGACATTGTGTATTGCTAGCACTTCGTGGTGTACTACAAGCTATGATTACTGTGGATTTTATTCCCACCCTTGATTGCATGAAGCTCTTCACATACATGCTGAACTTCAATTTGTGAAGATGGAATGATGATTGCAGGAAAATAAAAGAATATGGGACAAATTCTTAAGATTGCTACTTAGAAAACTATTGTGAATTTGCTCCTCTGGCATGTAGACACAGAATAATAAACCCTACTTGTCATTGCCTTTGCCTTTAAGTATTTGTAATTCTTCAGAACTTAGGACATTCTATGTGTCCACTGGACAGTCTTTCTACATGGTGCAGTCAGTAAGAAATGTTTATACCACACTGATGCCAAGTCTGGACAACTCAGGTTATGAAAGAAGAAATTCATTGGAAGGACACAAGTAGTTCACACAATCATCAGAAAATTGAAAATCCAGTCTCCCAGGAGGAAAAAGAAGCATTAGCTTGAAACTCTGTTTTACTTTTTCTCCTTTTAAAATAAAAAATTATAAATAGTTTCCATTTCTTTTTTACCCCAAATCCTAGAAACCACCATTGTACTTTGAAATATGATGAAGAATGAAAAACACCAAAGTATTTAAAAAAAAAAAAAAAAGAACCAAGAACCAAGAGTGGGGCTGAAGATGAGGGCCAAGGCTAAGATTATGCCAGAACCCTTACACTTAGGCCTCCTCACACCCCGAGCACCTGAATCTATCAGGCACCAAAAGGCATTTCACACATGTGCCCCTCTAGACACAAAGCCTTAGGTGAGATTTTCTGATTGGCTGAGCCCCAGAATGGAGCTGGGAGACAGAATGACCTGCCATTCTGTGCCTTTCTCCTTGGAAAATCTATCAACACCCACACAAGGGAGAATTGCCTCTAACTAGAGTCTTCCATGCCTCAAATCAAGAAACAAGAACTGATTACCATCTGAGGTCTTACTTCCGTTTCTCTAATGACATTATAATTTATTTATGTTTCTCTTTTACTGGCACATCCTTAAAAGCAGCAGATTAGCCCCTTGTAACCTCATCTAACCTCCCAGTCTTGGCTCATGTTGTTAATGTTTTTAAGATTCTCAGTAATAGCAATAATGTTTCCTGGTCACCTAGCATTTATGGCTTTCCAAATGAAAGGCAGATTTCGTCAGTCACTACCTACGCTGTAGGAATAATTCCCCCCTATCGTGTTGCCTTTTTTGATGTAGTATTTTCCCTCCAAGTCCTACACTGGCCATTTCTATTCACTTCCACTTCCTCAGAAGCATTCCAAAGCTCTGCGTTATTCAGTGAAATGAAGCCTTCACTCCCTTTCCTTGAGCCCATTCTTTCCTACCCATCAGCCTACCTCACACCACCACAAACATCTGTTCAGTGAGTGTGCTCCTCTGGCTCAGTCTTGGGTCTTTTAACATGGCCCCAGATGTGGAGTGAAAAGAGTAACAGCAAAAATGCCCATGTTTATATCATTTTTATTTTGTCATTTTCCAGAAATGCGCAAGCAGCAACTCATTTTCTATAGTTTTGTATTTTTCACATCTCTTTCATGAATTTTTCTTTTAGCCACATGTGATAGAGCATGTACATAATTCCTGTACTCAGGAGGCCAAGGCAGGATTCTACATTCAAGGTCAGCCTGGGCTGTCCCTTTAGTTTAAAGCCATCCCAGACTACACAACAAGATCCTGTCTCCATAAACAACCCCAAATTTTGTTTGTGAAAAAAGATGGAATGCAATAAAAATACTTTGGTGAATTCTATAAAAATATACACAGGGCTGGGAAGATCACTCAACCATCTAAGCACCGCGAGGCAAGTGCAAGGATCCAAGTTTGATCTCTGGTACCCGCATGCTGCGCCAGCCTGGAAACCGGGTGTGGTGGCACACATCTGTAATCCCAGAGCTGAGGAGGCTGAGATAGGAGGATCACTGCAAGTCTAAGCTGCATAATAAGACCTTGTATCAATAACAACAACAACAACAATTAAAAATAGCAACAACAACAACAGGGGCCAGGGAGATAGCTCAGCAGCTTAATTGCTGGTCTGGCAAGCATAAGGTCCTGAGTTCAATTCCTGGTACCCAAAAAACAAACAAGCAAACAAACAAACAAAAAATCCCAACCAAACAAACAAAATTGCAACAATAAAAACAAAAAATGTACATTAAACCAAATATATGCTCTCAGAAAAAGTGACTGAATAATTTTTGACTTTTTCCTTAACTATAACCTTGCTTGCATATTTTTAAAATTCCATAAGCAGTAATGGAGATGGCAGAAGGGATTTGAAGCATCATCCTAAGGAAAATGAGAGAAGTGGAATATTATACACATTTATTTCTAACTCTTTTGAACCTTCTATAGCCACTTTAAGTTAATTTTTGTTCTGTTTTATTTTGTTTTAGCCAGGCATGGTGGCACATGCTTGTAATCCCAGCACTTGGGAGGCTGAGGCAGGAGGACTGTTGTGAGTTTGAGACCAGCCCAGGCTACAAAATGAATTCAAGGCCAGCCTGAACTACATAGTGAGACCTTATCTCAAAAACTAGACTTAGTTTCTTGGTGCATGTTTGCATTTATCTTGGGGTAGGTACCGGTATGTATTGTAATGTTTTCCTTCTATTTCCTTTTCCTCTCTCCCCTCTCCCTCCTTCTGTGTCTGGATTTTCATATCCCTTCACACTCGCAATACCCACTTATTTTTTCTTTCTCTTTCTTTTGCACACAAGGTCTCACCATGTAGTTCAGACTGGCCTCACACTCACTGTGTAGGCCAGGCTGGCCTCAAACTCTCAGCAATCCTGCCTCAGCCTCCCGACTGCTGGGATTATTGACATGCTCCACTACACTTAGATTTTCGTGTTTCTTTTTTACCTTTTATTTATTTTTAAAGTATTTATATTTTGGGCTTCACATATAAGAGAAGTTATGTGATGTTTAAACTGGTGTGACTGGTTTCAAAGTGGATGTACCCTGAGCTGTAATGTTTTGAAATGAATCAGACATGCTAAATTTTGAATGGGTAAACTGAGCCTCTAACCAGCTCCGCTAATATCCAGTCTACACAGCCGCTCTGATGATTGTGCTCCCTGGCTTGCTGGGCCAGCCTTAGCCAAACATTAGCCAGTGTTTTAGCCAAACATTGGCTCTTGCTCCTGCTCAACCCAGCAGGCACCTGCACCCTGTAGCTCTAGCCCTGAGCTTCTGTTGTCAAGCTGATGCAGAGGGACAGGGAAGACTGCTGAGCTAGGCCAGGCATGGAGGGACCCCAGCAGGGATCCAATTAATTAAGCCCATGACCAGGCTGCCTGAGCTGCTTGTGGCCTGAACATGGCAGCTGGCACCTAGCTCAAGGCCGGGCGTGAAGGCCTCCAAGAATGGAAGCTATATCAGGCCGCACAGAGTGGACAGGAGCCACTGAAGATCACTTGGGGAATGACACCGGTGCTGGTGACAGTGATAGAGAGCCTGCCTTAGTTGGCAAGACAGTTTGAGGGCTTGGAGAAGGCACTTCCATGAAATTTAACGTGAATGTTAAATTTCCTGGCTGTTCCTTTGGATTAATTGATTCCTTGCTTCACGTGCTTTGCAGAGTGAGAACACAGGCAGGTTTATCAACTTCTGTCCCCGCCAGCTCTCTGACCCCCAAAGTCTGAAGGAACAGGGATTTGGATGAGAGCAAAGGACAGGGCACCTGGGATGTGGGTGGTGGTGCTCTGCCCACGAGGCAGAAGTTGGCTTGGGTGGGACCTGAAGGGACTGAGCTGTAGAGGACAGTGTAGGCCAGTAGATCTAGAATTATTAGGCATTTCTGAGGGAAGAGTCCCCTGCTCAGTAGTCACTGTGTGCAAGTCATGTGCCCCATATCAAAAGGCTAGCATGGTCCACATGCATTCATGGAATTTTTTCTTTTGGCTTTGGCTTGGCACTGGGAATTGAACCCAGGGAACACTGAACTATATCCCCAGCCCTTTTAACTTTTTGAGACAAGGCTTTGGTAAGTTGCCCAGGCTGGGGTCAGACTCGGGATCCTCTTGCTTCAGCCTGATGCTGTGCTGCCAATGTACCCCAAACACGCAAACTCTCTGTCCCTTTGAGATGTTTTATTTTTAACCTCATCCCCTAAGTGGTGTGCAGAACCCACCCCCACCATGAAAGATGATTAGTGCATGATCTCAAGGATGACCCTAGAAGCCCACTTAGCATTTTATGGAAGCAGCCTCTGTCCTCAGTCCCTTGCGATGTGCTTCTGCAGTGTTTGCTCTGCCTGCTAGGATAAGGCTGCTGTCACTTCAAATCTGGAAGCACATCTGATAGCCATCCTTGTTCTCTGAATTTTCTTGTGAAAGTCTAAAAGAAGTGAAAGTATTCCATATCAATAGGCTCCCTGGTCTTTTAATGATGTTTTTCTTCTCAGCAAGTTACCTATTTTGACTTTCATATAAATATTGTTTAGAATCAGAATGAGGCTTCTCAACCCTTCTAAGAGTAGTCCAGCCACTGTCTCCTTTTCATTTGTCTGCTCTGTGCATCCTGTGAACACCACAGCCTCTCTGTCAGATTCCCAGAATCATCCAACACCTGTTTCACAATTCCCCTGAATATGAATCATAAGTGCAATTTTGCACAACACCATGATATATGTCTACAATCTAGCTACCCAGGAGGCTGATGCAGGAGGGTCCCGAGCTTGAAACCAGTCTGGGCAACACAGAGAGACCCTGTTGAAAATGATGATGATCATAGTGATGATGATGATGATGATGATGATGATGATGATGATGAGGAGGAGGAGGAGGAGGAGGAGGAGGAGGTGGAGGAGGATGAGGATGCAACTCATTGGTTCAGTGAAGAACATTTGCACAGTGTATGTGAGGCCTTGGGTTTGATCCCTAGCACCATATCCAAAAACATTTCCTGACTGAATCCTACATGGCTATATCTAAACTTTTAGGAGTGAGGTTGAGGAAACTGCATTTTACTGAGCCTGCCAAGGGATTATAAGGAGCAGCAAACCGTGGGAGGTGTGATCTTATACCTAACCTGAGTCTCCCTAGGCCCTGCAGGGAATTTTTCAACATGCTTCTCTTCTGTTTCTTTTTTTCCTTTTGTTACTGGGAATTGAACCCAGGGCCTTTCCCCTGAGCCACATTGCCAGCTCTCTTCTATATTTTATTTTGAGATAGGCCCTGCTAAGCCAACAAGTTGTCCAGACAAGACTTGAACTTGCAGACTTCCTGCCTCAGCCTCCAAGAATGCTGGAGTTAGAGACATTCACCAGTCTATGTGACATGTTCTTGTCTGTCTGGCCTACCCCCAAAGCTGTGTTCCTCTATGGCACCGTGCAGTGTCCCAGAGCGCACTTTCCCAGGGAGGGAATGAGGATAAGATCTTGATGTGCCCTGTGGGGTGGGGCACAGAAAACAGCTTTTATTGAGGCTGAGAGGTTCTGTCTTGAACCCCAGACAGAAAATATAGACACATGAGTCATCCAGGAAAGGTGAAGAGGTCTGTGAGCCCGAGCCATAAAGCCGTCATCCCTGTGTGGCTGACTAAGCTACAGCATTCTCCCTCTCAGGTCAATACACATTTCCCAGGGCAGAGCCGATGATTTGCTGATAGCGAAATGGCTGGACTGGTGGCTTTGATTATCTCCCCGTGTACAGTGTCTGACCTTGAGATCTCATACATGCTAAGCTAGCAGTCTGTGCATCTCGCAGGCCAACTGGGACTTGGCCTGTACTCTCTGACCTCGTTTCCTCTTACTTCAAGAATCATTTCAAGAAGATTGATTACCTGATTAGAGGGGCCACTGAGAATGGGAAGCAGCTGATTAGAAGAAATTTGCAAGAACAAAGCAGACATGTAGATACAGGCATCATGGCAGGGGCAAAAGTTGGCAGAACTTAGGACTCTGGGAAATGTGCTTCCGTAGAACTGGCTCATTCCAGGGCAATGACGTAGAAGCTGGGTGGGAATTAGTAATACCCATAAATACCCATTAAAAGGGAGTACTTCCAGCTTCAAGACTTTATCTTAAGAATCTTCTAGTACTTAAACAAAATAAAAGTGGGCTATTATTGATAGCACATAATGCTGACTACTTTGGAATGGAGCAGCAGAGATAATAAAAGTCAAAAAGCCACTCCACAAGTCAAGGATTTTTGAGTTGATAATGATCCAAGGTTTGGAGCTAGAACCCCAACAAGTTTTTCTGAATTTATAGATTAAATTTTGCGAAAGGAAAGTGACAGCCTAAAAATCCACACTGGGCTTCTCTTCCATTTGATTGACCTACGTTTCTTTTCCCTTTGGCTGGTTACCAAAGTGCTGCATTAGCAGAAAGCTTGTGCCAGCGAGTGGACATTTAGGCGGGGAAGACAACCACAAGTGATTAGAATCAATGTTCCCTATATGAGGAGAAATCGGAGCTCAGTTGTTCCTCTGCATATAGGGAAGCAACAAAGTCAGGCTCTGGCAGAGTTCTACAAATATGACCTAATTTTAGTCAGTTCCAACAATGTCCAAAGGAGGGACAAAGTGTAAGGTCCAAGTTCTAAATAAAATTAAATGTTGTTACACTTAATTAATTGTGTAACCTTCTATCTGAGGTTATGCAGAGACAAAAAATAGTGCTTATTGTTAGCTGACACAATTAAATAAATAACTAATGGAATAATATTGTGTTAGTTTAGTATGCTTCTGTGATTTTTGTTCCAAAAAAGGAAATATTTGAAGGCGAAAAATATGATAATAAAGGACAGGAAAATGTTACCAGTCACCAACCAGGCAAATTTGAAATTTTAAACCTCAAGTAAGAATTTGCAAAATTCCTCTCATTGAAAAATATCTTTTTTCCAAAGAGACCTGAAGTCCTCTCATCCCATCCCTCCTTCTTGTCCTGGGAATTGAACCCAGGGTCAGTTTGTACTGAGCTACACTCCCAGCCCTTTTGATTTTGAGATAGTAGCTCACCAGGTTGCCCAGGCTGGCCTTGAGTGAATAGCCTTTGTGCCTCATGCAGCCTACTGAACTGCTGGAACTGCAGGCTGCACCACCACGCCCCACTTAGCTCTGTCTTGAGCCGCACTCACTATGACAAGACTCTAGACTTTGGGTCTCAGTTTCTCTACTCCTAATGCAAGAATATTATCACTCACCATGGCACAGTTGCCCAAGGGTTAACAATGATGGCAAAAAGGCCTCCAATTCTGAGCACAGTTTCTAAGAAGAAACATTTGAACAGAGTGCCAGGCTGTTAGATCAGGAAAAGACTTCAGCTTCTACAGTACTATACTCATTTGTTGGATGGAGGGAGGGAGCCAGAGATCATGTGGCTTCCCTGTGTCTTTTTTTTTTTTTTT
>NDGM011142192.1:0-15223 GCA_002564305.1 Octomys mimax | reverse complement strand
ATTTCACTTATGAGTATATGTTCAAGTGGCATCCACTTCAATATAAAGGCTTGGAGTTTATCGGCAGCCTGAGCCAGAAAAAAAATCCTTCTCAAAATTGTGAGCAAACAATACTTCTTCATACCCTACCATCATAGGAGGGAAAAGGAGAGAGACAGTTATCCATAACCAAGCTTAGTGGACCTGATACACTTACTGCTTCTCAAGAGGGATGGTGTCTGAATGACAGGCAATGACTGCATCCAATTAGAGCTTTTCTTGTACTGGGAGGTAGACCCTGAACCCTGAGGTCTGTTAACTAATAGAAATAAATAACTAATAGAAATAAAACAAACATGGGCAGTCACTTTAAACCAACTTTAAACCAAGACCAAGGCAAGAATTCTAACAACCTGTCACACTGCCTTATCATCTTGTCTAAATTATGCACAGCATCTTTCAGGATGAAATAGGCGAGATCTTGCAGGAAAACTTAGGACTGTATAGGGACACTGCTATAAACTACACTGTATCCCCAAATTCATACGCTGACTTCCTAGTGCTCCTAATGTGGCTTCATTTCTTCATTTAGAGAGGAGAGCTTTAAGAAGAGGATTAAGACTACAAGAGGTTCTGCAGTGGGGTTGCAACAGATCTAGTATCTTCATAATTATATAATAATGTAAGAGATTTCCCACACTTGGATTGTCTGTTTCTCTCTGTCTCCGTCTGTCTCTCTCTCTCTCTCTCTCTCTCTCTCTCTCTCTCTCTCTCTCTCTCTCTCCCCCTCTCTCTCTCCCAGGATAACGTATGTCTCCCACCACTTTGCTCCAGAACCTACCTCTCAGTCACCAGACTGTAGAAAAACAAATTTCCCTTGGTTAAGCCACCCAATCTATAATTGTTTGTTATGGCAGCCCAAGGTAGTTAATTTAGGCTCTATAAACAGTTATAAAATCCATCATTTTCCAAGTGAAATAAGAATTGATATAAGACAGAGGGCCTGGGTCTCTTGATACTGTGATATACATAGGCATGTTTCAAGGAAAAAATATTAATTCTTTGCCTTGGTTAATTTCCCATCAGATAAATTTTATTGCTGTTATGTATTGATTAAGATACACAAATCAGGATTTTCTTAGATTAATTTAGAAATACGTACAAGTTCTCTCAGAGCCCAAATAGTATCTCAAAGGAGAAACATTACCAAAAGGAATTAAGCCTTCATGATAAATGCTAAATTTAGTTCCAGAAAACATGTGGAGGGTGGGGTGAAGGACACAAGAGATGAGAGGCAGAACAACTCGGATATACAGAATAAAAGAGCATCTTAGAAGTGCCACTAGCTACTTGCTTCTTTCTTTTAATTAAAAAGAAAGTTGGAAAATAATATAGGGAATGGAAGATGACTAGAAATCCCTATCCTTTCTGATATTTTCTCTCATAATCAGTTCAAGCAATGGTATCTTCATCTCCTTCAAGAGGAAGAGAAAGAGAGGGAGGAAAAGCTAGCGAGAGAAGGGGGAGAGATGGAGAAAGAAAGTGAGTTGTTTTTTTTTTTAAGAAATAGAAAGACTGAATCATAGGTGCAAAATAACACATTACAAAGCTATGCAGAGTACACTGAGTGGGGAGTGTTGGTCAGAGCAGCCCACACGTACTCTTTGGTAAGCATTTACATTGCTTTTCTGACTGGATTCTTCAGAGTCTCAAGGTTTTTCAGGAAACAGGGATATCCCAGGAAAAAGGGATAGAGTTCTGGTATCTAGTGCTCCTTTCTCAGTTGTTTCCTGATTCTTTGAAATATTTTCAAACCAAGGATAGTAGGTTATTTAATGCCTCCCCAGAGATGTCTTCATCTTTTTACACATAGATCAGGGACAATGCTACATTCCAGGCCAAAGAGACTTTCATGATGTAACTAAATGGATAGTTTAGAGATGTAAGAAATTTCTCAGATAGCATAATTGCAAAGGTCCTGAGAGAAGGAAGCAGAGAAACCAGGGTGCATGCAGGAGGCAGGATGTCAGAGGCACTGATCAGAGTGCTGCAAAGGAACCACTGTGAAGCGGGGTGGGCAGCTCTGTGGTGTGGGAAAGACAGGAAGACAGATCTTCCCTGCAGCTTCCAGAAGATCCTCAGCCCTACCCACACCTGGCTTCAGCTCAGCGATCCCTGTTACAGACTCCTGACTGTAAAAGACAGTAGGAAACGCCATAGTTTTCATTTCACCCTTAATCAACTATCACTGTTTGCTAGGGGCATTTATGCATAGGGGATTCATTTCTCCACTTCTTGGCCTCTATTTTCCTGGGAAAACTATGTCCTTTCAAAGGAAGGCACAGGTATACCCACAACACACATGATTTTGATGACTGCTTCACACAGCCATTCTCTCTTCCCAAATTCAATTTAAATAAAAGCATCATGGGAAGGAGCCCAGCATAATGACATGCAGGCAAGACACTGAGTGCTGGTGTTCACACTCCACCCCCCCCCCCACTCCCCAACCTTTATTGCTGTTATCCCAAAGGCAAAGGACAGCCAGCCTTGTGAAGCACTCATGCACATTTTCTGAAAATTCTGCTGGAGAATGTGCTTTGTCAGAACTGGAATTCTGATTGGAGCCTGTCCTGGAGATTTGGGGAGTAGCACCCACGCCTCTGTGCTTTCTACCTGCCAACTCTCCTCTTTAGTCATTGTGTATGTAGGGCTTGCCTTCCCCCATGCCAAGCTCCCTTTTTCAATTATTCTGAGGCTCGTGAGTCATCCCATTAATCATCTAGCTCTTTCATTTCCCTTCCCTCTTTCTCTGGCTGGTTTCATCCCTATCAGTTCTCTGGTCTGGCATCACTTCTAGCACAAACTAAGTGACAACCTTTCTCTCCTCTAACTTTACTAGGCCCAGACCTGGAGCACTCAACTTACTTCTTGGAATGGGTAAGGGAGTTGGCATCACATCTTATAAATGACAGTGTAAGGATGAGAACGTGAACTTTGGAGTCCTTGCACATCAGTTCAAACCCTGGCTCTGCCAACCACTGTGCATGTGGGCTTGACACAGCTATTCAACCTGTCATTACAGTTTGTTTATAGCTATCAATTAAGGATGGCACTCCCTAACACAGATCACTTTGGATATTAAATATAATGGTTGTGAGACACCTGGCACATATTAAAAGCTCAATATGGAAGCTTTTGTAATTATTATTCTCTGCTAACTATAACACATGGGGAAGTAAAGCATCCAGGATGGCTAGATTCAAAAATCATGCTAGTACAATTATATGCATCATATTTAGCATGGGGAAAGAAACCAGCAGAGGATAGGATGCTTGTCTTCAAATTTATGCCAAAAAAGGACTACACATGTTTTTGCCCACCCAGTAAAAATGATGGTCAATATAGAGGTTTCTTCTCAGTATAACAAATTATTTTCTGACCAGTAGAGTTATCTGGAAGTGAAATGAACTCCCTTAGGAGGTAATGAATAACCTAAGGTTGAAATAATTCAAGGAGAACTTGGTCCACCTTTGTGTAGGATTGTACATAGGAGATTTAAACATGAATTGCTGTGACTTCTAAAATAACTTCCAAGCTGAAATTCTGTGCTTTTGTGATTATTATCAGCCCCTGAAGCAGAGGCAGAAAGAGATTTTTAAAAGGTGAAAGAGATCAAACCAATTTGGCCCCATGCTCACAATTCTTGAGAGAGAGAAAGAGAGATTTGGCCCCATGCTCACAATTCGAGAGAGAGAGAGAGAGAGAGAGAGAGAGAGAGAGCCTAAAGATGTTTACAACCTTAGTAAAACTAAGAACTGAGGATCGCAGTGTTGGGTCACTTCCCATTTGCCATGGCTCATAAATATGCTTTCCTTAGCAGCAGCCCTCTAATGCCAAGTTCATTATGTAATACCTGAGTGGCTAGATACATTGTGTGAGACTCTTTAAAATGTAAACTCCATGTCAAAGCCCATTACATGGAATTATGTTTACTTAATTAGCTAAAGGCTTAAAGGTTGTTAAAACAGATACACCATCTTCTCTCCAGCTGAGATCATAGTGATGGATGTGAAAGATGATAACAAGTATACAAGGATTTGTAAAATGTCAGCAGCAGGGAGCTATTGAGTTTTAAGGAAGTGTACATACAAATGTTGTTGAAGTCTTAATAAAAGTTAGCAAATTGCTCTCTCAAAAGATTGCTCCCTCTTCTTTAAAAGTGTTCAAGAGCATCTCATGAAACAGGAAATTAGTAGTCTCATAATGAAAAAGAAACAGGAGTAAGAACTGCAGAAAATATTATTTAAAAGGAAAATCCAATAGGAGTATTTAAATCTAACCTGACTTACAAAGGCCTACCAAAATTTGCGTATTGGTCTCAGGCACTGGCATGAATGTTGGGATAGACTTTTTGCTATACAATTCTAATTAACTTTTTATAACTTAGTTTTTGTAGTACTGAAGATCAAACTCTGGTCTTTGCACTAAGCTACATCCTCAGAACTTTTATTCACCAAGTTGCTGAATTGCTCAGAGTGGACTTGAACTTGCAGTCCTCCTGTCTCATCCTGCCAGAGTACTGGGTTTACAGGTCTGTCACTACAATCTGCTTAATTTCAATTACTTTTTTAAAATCTAGCATCCTACTGTTTTCAAATGGATTTCACACTGGCCCTGGAATCCCGGGCTTGGTGTGTCGGTCACCGAAACTGGGTGTGGCGATGTACACCTGTAATTTCAGCAGTGGGAGGCCTGAGAAAGAAGGATCACTTGAGTCCAAGCTGCATAGTGAGACCCTGTACCAATAAATACACAGACAAAAGATTCTTTTTAATTAAAGGTGCTGGTGAATTTTTGTTGTTGTTGGTTCAGATAATGATCATATTGAAGTGTTTTCTAGCCTTTAAAAAATTCAGAAAAGTCCATGAATCCAGAAAAATCTAACAATAGCTATTCAAGATCCCTTAAAAATCTGTATAATTTTGAAGGAAGAATTTCGTTTTGCAGACACTATTGAAACAAATGAGAATGACTTCAATGCTATCCATTGGTGATAAGTTGTATGCTTAGTTTTAAAAGCTTTTAAAAGGAATGTGTATGCAGTCAACATAGAACAGAAACCTATCCATCATCCCCTGATTCTATCAGCAAATGGTACTATAAATAGCACCTAATATTAGGACCTGAACAAAGCCCTCTGACCATGAAAGCTCTGAATTGGACCCTAAACCATCTGAATTCCATTTAGGAGATTAGATTGAAACCAATTGAATTCTTAAATAGAAGGACTAACATTAGACTCTGACAGAGATAACAAGAAAGGGTGATAGGTGACCTTAGAAGTGACTAATAAGACTAAGAGGACTGGAAAAGCCTAGGAACCCTTCAGTGTGCTGCGTTCCCATGTAAAACTACAAGTGCCACAAGTGGCTCTCCCAGAACTGTGCTTGGTTTGACCCTTGACTGCATTTGTGGGGCTGAATAGCATAATTAATGGAACCAAGGAAGGATTTAATCCTGCCCCAATCTCCAGACACAGAATGAGCTGAATTCTAAGCCACGCACTTAGGGCCAGCCAGATAGCTCAGTGGACTAAAGAGCCTGTTTAGGCAGAGCAAAGCGGCTGGGGTTCACTTCCCTGCATGTCGGTGCTGGCCCCGCCCCCAGAGCGCGCTGACATGGCGATTGAGACTGGGTGCCTGTAATCCCAACGCTTCTGAAAACAGGAGAATCACCACGAGTCCAATCTCCATAGTGAGACCCTGTAGACCTTGTTCTAAATATGTTTAAAAAAATAAATCACACATTTTTTCTCATAGATGCTTCCACTTCCAAGCTATATTTTTAGTGTTGATGTAACACTAAAATTTTAGTGTCCATGTTAGAAGTAGTTTTTAACATTGATTGAGCATGTTGATATTTACACATCAAAACTCAGTGTGCTATGAAAAGTGAGAGTTTTAAAATTTAGGCAGCATGCCACATGCCTTAATCCCAGCACTTGGAAGGTGGAGGCAGGAGAATCACTGTAAATTCAAGCCAGTCTGGGAAACATAGTGAGTTCAAGGCAAGCTTGGACTACAGAGCGAGACCTGTCTCAAATAAATAAATAAAAACTAAAAGATGTAAGCAGCTGTCTTTGGTTCTCAAAAATCAAAAAGGGCAAGGCTTGAACAATAATGAAAGTGTCTAGTTTTTCAGGATTGAAACAAAATTATCAGTGAAAGTAGTCCTGGATCATAGCAGCTGAAGGGCTGGATGAACCAGACAGGAGAGCAGGCTGCCGGCTTGGTTACAATGCTCCACAATGTCTGTTTGTGTGGAAGAATTTCCGACCCAGTGATTCACACCACAACGCTTGTACTTAGCTTTTGTAGTGTGTGACAGCTCCTGGTGTTTTCATATTTGCTAACTCAGATATCAAGAGCAAAAGGGAAATAAAGGTCCAATAATAAAAACGTGAGACAAGCAAGTATATTTAGATGTAGCTGCAACCCTCTGTCTACAGCTGTCGTGTCCGTGAGGTGTAGAGCCATATCTTTTTTTTGCAGGCTTCCTCATCCCTTCCCATTTTGCATCCAGTGTGTTTTATACAAATGCCAATCCCCTCCAATTCAGTTCTGATGTCAAGTCACAAAAGCAAACACTCCCACTTGAACACTCTGCCTTTCAGTCTCTTTGCTGCAAGTCTCCTTCAAACAAAGACTTTGTCTCTATTCCCAGCTTGAGACCACTTTCTCAGATGACACATAGCCTGGTGTGGCTAAGCGTTTTAAAGAAAAGGCAATGCCTCGATTGCCCCACGATGTAAATTAGAGACTTGCAGCTCCATAGAGGTCCTCCAATAATGTCTCCCATGGTGCAAGGAACTATTGGATTTCCATCTGTGTGTCTCATACCATTGGTGGCTATTGTTTAAATAAGCATTACTTTGTATAGCTTTTTTTTAAAAAAAATTCAATACATGTTGATGCCTGGTTAAAAGGAAAGAAAATTGCAGTATTAAAAGACTAGTATTTTCAGAGTCTTGTGATGTAAATTGCTAATTTAAAACCCAAAATATTGTTAAAGTGTCGTTATTTAATAGCAGGTGATTGCAAGCTGTAATTTGCAAGCTGTAGATGCAGATGGTAATGTTTTTCCTCCCTTTTCAGCAGTACAGTACAGTATTTACTGCAGATCTATGCAGACATGAACAGCCAACTGTGAAAGAAACACTCTGGAGGAAGATCAGCCACAAAGTTTGTAAGGCAAAAACAGCTCTAAGCCTTGCTCAAGTGTCAGCCCAGGCAATGTCCTCTCCTCCTGAGCCCAGAGGGCACTTGTTCATTAAAAAGAGCAGAAGGTGCTGTCCTTTCATCTGCCAGGTGCTTGCAAATGTTAAAAACATGTGTGTGAGAGAACAATATTTAATTTAGGCTTGATGTATTTATTCTTTAGGGAGAACCCAGGGAAGAGAAGGAATGTGGGGATAAGACTGCCAAACAAATAACCTGACACCTGGTTTTAATTTGACATTCAGATAAATAATGAATAATCTGTTGGAAGAAGCATGACCCATGCAATTTGAGACAGACTTGTACTAATGAATGACAAGAATGTCATTCATCTGTACCAACAAAGTATTTGATTTTTGTCTCCACCTCAAATTTCATTGGGAAGCTTGTGTTCTCATTTGAGATGTTATGTAGGGAAAAGGGTGAGTAAATAAGTAATAAAGTCATGTTCAGGCAGAGGATGGAAATCGACATGAGCCGGGTGTGAAGGACCTGCCTTCTGCTCTCCCAAATAATTACGGCAGCAAATTACCCCGGAGATTTTGTTGTGAAACACTTTTCAAATAGGGTCACTTCGCGGTTCCAAGGCCTTCAGTGGCTTTATCAAGACGATATAGTTCATATAGCAGATGATCGCAAGCCATGGGGGGACAGGCTACAGACTTGGAGACCAAGATATCTGTGGCTTCTGTGACTCCACTCTTCCTGTAACATGATGCTGATCTCACACTCCTGTTACTTGTCTCCCGTGACACGCCCTCATGGAACTCCAGTGTCCTCCCAGCTCCAACTCCCATAACCCCTAACAAGAGTAAAATAATAGCAAGACTCTGTCCTTGCTTCTTATATCCTCCCTTCTATCTCAGTCACAGTGGGCAGGTAAAATAATTATTTCTTTTCTTTTTTCTTCTTTTTTTTTTCTTTTTCTTTAGGTGCATTTGGTTGTTACAGGGTCTCACTATGCAGCTCAGACTCACAGTGATCCTCCAATTTTCAGCCTCCCCTGTGCTGGGATTACAGGCCTGCGCCACTGTGCCCAAACTCTGTGGCCGGCTCATCCACCCTGGGGGCGGGGCTGGCACAGCACGTGGTGCCAGGAATCCCGTCATAATCCCTGCACTTGCCTAAACTTGCCTAAACTTGCCTAAGCAGGCACTTTAGTCCACTGAGCTCTCGCTGGCCCTTAAAAGAATCATTTCTATTGAGAAGTAACAATTTCCCCATATTTTCTAAATAAGGTGCTCATAATTCTTATGCTCTTTTATCTTATTGGAGCCTATGACCAAAGACCTGTGAAGCTGGCCTTCTTAGAGCATTTGGCCTTCCACTGCTACTCGTGCTAACCAGGACCCAAGCAGCAGCAGGAAGATGGGTTCTGTTGGTTGTGTACATGGCGGCCACAGAGCCCTGCTTCTCGCTGCCTGAGTCCTAGCTTTCTGAGCAGTCTGTCCCCTGCCATCTGACTCCATAAGAAGTCCTGCTTATTCTTGAGTGTTTCTCAACAAGTAATAGCAGCATTTGTATAAAATAATTACTATAAAGAACTACATGGAATGTTGCAGTCCACTTTTAATTCCTCTGTGTTTTTCCTAAATACTACAGTCAATTAGCCATTTCATAAACCAAAAGACCCTGCATGCTGTCAGTAGGTCTGTTGGAGGTGAGCCACAGGCAGTCTGCCATCCCTTGGTCGTCTTGTAGGCGGGATTACACAGTTCATTCCAATGTGACAAAAGGGAAGTTCTGCTAGAGAAGAAATGGGTTTCTGGGAAAAGTTTCTTTGCACTGCAAAAGAAGTTCAGAGGGTTCAATCCTGGGCTTGCCATGCTAGCCCCACCCCAGGAATGAGCTAAAATGGCAACTGAGACTGGGCGGGGTGGCATGTGCTTATAATCCCAGTACTTGGGAGACTGAAAATGAAAATCATTAAAGGTCTGATCTGTGTAGTGAGACCTTTCAGACCCAATATTAAATACATTTTTAAAAGCTCAGAGAAGGAAAAGACCCCCCAAAAACACCACGGAAGGTGCCAACTATGTATGTGATGACCGAGCTGTGAGAGTTCGTGTTCACCTATGTGAATAAAAAGAAAGAATAAAAAGATGTCAGAGTGTAAAAGCAGGAAATCCCTGCATCCCCCATCCCCATGGTAGCATTGATCTGTTGAATTAACAGACACTTGAACTGTCCTATAGAAGTGTCTTGATAGGAAAGAACTAAGGTGGTGTTGCTTAAGCCCCTTCACTTGGAAGGGCCTGAGGCACTTGTGACTGAGGGCTCACACTGTCGTACCACTGGACAAGTAAAGGGAAGAGCAAGAAAAACAGCAGAGAGCCCAAAAGGAAGCCCAGAGGAGTGTGAGATGCACCCTTCCCCCTTTTTAAAAATGTATTTAGTGCAGAGTCTACAGGGTCTCACTACATAGATCAGACTTGTAGTGATCCTCCTGTTTCTAGCCTCTGAATCTCTGGGACTACCCACGTACACTACCACATCCAGTCCCAATCACCAACTCAGCATGCCCCAGGGGCAGGGCCTGCACAGCATGTCAGGGATCAAACCCTAGTCCCTGCATCTGCCCAAGCAGGCACTTCAATCCACTGAGCTATCTGGCCAGCCCAGTGTCCCATTTTGTTGCAATTGAAAAGAGGAGATGGGGGCACCAATGAAACAGAATCTGAGCGTTACCTTGTCACTAAATAGCTGTGAACTTGGATGAGACACAGCCTCTCGACCTGAGATTTTTGATTGAGAAAACTGTCACAATTAGATCTACAAATGTGAGCTCAAAGCTGTGGACCAGATGGGAGTTGCAAATGTGCCTGTTAGTGGCACAAGCCCCACATCTTGTGTGTGCCACCAGCTCTCTTCTGGGTCCCCATTTACAGTACCTTTCTCCTAGCCTATAAGACCTTAATACTGTATTGTATGACTTTGATATAGATTTCATTTGGGTCAACATCTTGCTATGTATACAATTCTTTATGTGTACCAAATAAATTTTAGTCTAATTGAAATATCAAGAACCAATTGGGTAGCTGACCATATAGCTCAGCGGATTAAAGCGCCTGCTTAGGCAGATGCAGGGACCGGGGTTCAAGGCCTGGCCTGCTTTGCAGGCCCTGACCCCTGGGTGTGCAGTGAGACATTGAAACGAAGCATGGTAGTGTGATCTATAATCCCAGTCCTTGGAAGGCTGAAAGCAGGAGGATCATTACAAGTCCAATCTACATAATGAGCCTCTGTAGACCCTTACTAAAAAATACAAAAAAAAAGAAAGAAGGAAGGAAAAAAAGAACCAATTGGGAAACATCCACAGTTAAAATCTCTTGTATACCTTTTAAATAATGAGCAAATAAATGCTAACCTTGCAGACTATATTCCATCCTATTCAGCTTATTAATGTTTATTTTCAGAAAAATGAACATTGCTTGCCCTCGTCTACTGAAGGGCATTATATAAACGACTTAAATATAGTATTCTCTAGTGCCATCTAGGGGATTTCAGACTAAGAAGAACACTGTGTATTCTGCTGAAAGAGCAACACTAGTGCTGTGAAATCAGCTACGACATGCAACATAATTTCTCATATACACCTGATCATATTCGGGTAATCTTTTACTTTAGACGGCTAGCCGGGCAAGGTCACACAAGGTGCTACCTCTAGGGAACATATAAGTGAGGCAAATGCACGACATCCTGTGCATGCTGATTTTTCACAAACATCACCTTCAGAAAGAAGAGGGTCCTTGTCAAAACGAGTGGCTCATTCTAACCCAAACAAGGCAAGATTTATGAAATTTTTAAATGTATCTTCCAGATAGCTGGCACCTACATATGAATTGCCAGCATGGGAGACTTCCAGCAGGAGCCCTTGGAGGCTAAAGGAGACAATCACAGGCACTTTGCGATGACTTTGTACCTACCCCGCACGGCCTGGTAGACAGCCCCAGCAGAGCACAGAAGTCACCCGAGTGCTCAGTTTACTGGATAGAGCTCAACAGCTGTGTTGATTGACACTTGTGATGTACAACTCTTTCTCAGGAATTAAAAGTCACTTAACACAAATCATATCATACAAAAATCTGTATTAATACAGTTACAACAGCTAGGGAAGTCTGCTTGCCTATTCATTGTGGATAGCTCACTTTCCATAGGATAGTGCCATAATTCTTCATGCAGAGCCCGTGGCTTCTATCAATATTCAGTTCCCATTTGTAGGCAAGAAAACTAAATCAAGACAAGAATACCCTCTCAAAGATAAAGAAACATAAAAGAAGGGTTTCAAATCCACATTAGGTTCCAGCCTTATCCTGCATGCTTCCACTGAAGTAGTACTAAAGTACAATTTCAAATATAACACTTAAATGTGACCACTAAATGTCATGAAAACTATTTTTCAACTAAAGGGAAAATGCATATTAAACTGAATCATATGCAACTCCTGACATTCAGATACTTTTGATCTATTAAAAAAGCTTACATGAAATATAAATTCCAATTCAAATCTACCTCCCTTTAAGGCTCATAAAGAGAAGCTTTTGCTATGTACCATTTCACTTACTCAGAGTGTTTCATGGTCTCTTAGCTACTGCAAGCACCAATTAATTAAACTGGATTGCCTCCAAAGAGGATATAGCTTTTCATGTGTACTCCTGGGCTTGTCAAGGCCGACAAGCTGTACTGCTGTGTTTTATCCCACAAATATTTTGTTATGGTACATATTAGTGAGGCCATTTGAAAACTACTTGCCCGGAACTACTTTGTTTAATGTGTGCTTTGAATAACTTCTCTCACCTCTCGGTTGGTTCCTTTGACTGGGCTGTCTACAAACCAGAGTGAGTAGAGGAGAACCATCAGGTGGTCAGAAATGGATGAAGTAGAAAAGAGGAAGATGGTAGGATGGCGAGCAGCGGGGAAACAGCCTGTCTTACATTTGGAACCCAGACACTGAAATATAGCAATGTGAGGGAAAAAAGGCAGAGGGAAGTGGGTCCCCAAACCCAGCAAGGATCTGAATGGATATAGAGCACCAGTGGAGAGCAAAGAAAGGGACAGCAACATGGAGGAGGGAGGTGGAAAGGGATGGCTTCTCTCTGTGCCCTGGCTCACTATGGAGGAGCGGAAGCTCAAACCTTCACTACACAGTGGCTACTGGCAACCCCGGAGACTTCTCTAGAGAAATGCACCAATGGAACCAAGCAGCAGACGCTGAGGACAGGAGAGGGCAGTTGATTAGTAGCCATGATGGAAAGGGGACAATGGGTGACTGAACTCAGAACGGCTGTGGGGTTGTCTCCATCTAGTGGATTCAAGCGTCAGTGTGAAGGAGCCAAGTCCAAACCTGCAATGAGCTGAGTTCCAGCTGGCAGACACTAACCAAACAGCTGTGGGCTGAGAAACTAGGGCTGCAGCCTCAGATGAGAGGACAATGTGCTTTAACATCTACCACAACACTGATTACCAGGGTTGATTTCGCTGATGTGCCTGGGTAGGCCAGTGTCCCCTCCCCCCTCAACACTCCACAGGTACCTGCTTAAACTGCACACTGGGTTGAAGAGGACAACCTCCCCCAATAGAGAAGAACTGTTTGTCAATCAAGGGTATACGAGTGGCTTCACTCCTCTGCTCCTAAGGTTCCATCCTTACAGCCAGATAAACTGGATTATGTAACCACAAATTCTGTTCATATAGTTAAAAGTGCAAATTATTAGTCACCATGGTTTGTCATTTTTTAGGCTACATTTGATGTTATTGTTATTACTGATTGTACTACATTAGCCAAAGCAACATAATTGTTATAATCTGTTGATCTTGCCTGTATGGCAAGACTGAGAATGCCTGAGGGTCATAAACAATCCACGGGCCAACACTAAATAGGCAGCAACTTCTTGTCCCCAGTAAACTGAAGAGCTAGGATCTTGCAACAGAATCAAAACCTGAAAGCTAGCTGCACCTGCAAGACATCTCTGACAATTAGTCATTTCCTAAGGTTTGTTGACACTGGCAATGAAGATATCTACCATACACAATTTACAAGCATTGATACAGGAATTAAACTGAACAAAAATAGAAAATGAGAAGCCATGGAAGCAAGATATAAGAAGGGAGCAAGGATGGAAATAAGGAAATAGGAAAAAAATGAGAATAGAAAGAAAACATGAGAAGCAGAGCTTTTGTAAATATGGAGGAGAAAAGAGGTTGAAGGAAGGGGACGGAAAGCAGATAAAAAGAAGAATCAAAACATATGTACAGGTGCAAATTCCCTAGGATGAATGTTATCATTGTGTGTATATAAAATGCACCAAAAATTAATTTTGAAAAATAAATAGCTGATACATGATAGACATTTCAGAATACATCTAATAGCAAGTCAGAGTGTGATATCGTTCTACCAAAACGAAAGTGCTGAGTCTTCACAGATATTGTCAAAGAACTCTGATGCAACCTGAAAACAGAACAAGCTTATTGGTTCCTAATCCAATAAGTTTAATGATTTCTGCTTATTAGTCACTCAAAGAGTAGTTGTCTTTCGACAAAGATTTTAAACTTGTACTTTGTCTTAACATACTTTATTTGCATGCTTGCCCTCTTAATATAATGACAAAATAATTGATGTATAAATATACACAACCTTCTTCCCATTTTTCAACTCATACCCCACCAGTTAAGGAAACTTTCTGCAGAGTAGTCAAGCAGAAGGAGATGGAGAAAGAAAAATAAAGTTTGCAGAAATGAAAGTGAAGGTGTAGTTTATGAAAAGCTAAAATATAAGAGCAAAAACTGCAAACTGTGGGCAAATCCTCGAGTAAGCAATAGAAGAATGTGATGAATGAAATGGAGATTGTTTTGACATTATTCAATATATTGAAATGAAGCTGGTGCTATTTAATTACTGTAGAATTTTGAATTATAGTTCTTTGACTGTGTCTTTGCAGTGATTTGAGGATCCAAGATCTACTTATGTTACACTAAGAAAGACTTTGACATGTCTTGCTTTGCGTGAAATTAACTGTTGTATGGTTTTCCTATTTCTCTAGTCTAGTGGAGTTATTGCATAATATATTCTCTCATTTTATCACCAACTATGTCAGCATTCCGACAATGTATACCTGCTCTCCTCCAACCTATCAAGTACCCCCACTTACTTGCCATCCCCAAATATCACAGTATCCATTCTGGATTCCTTCAGACAAGAGAGGAGTTAAATTCCACATGGACAAATAATCCAATGAATATTAAGATTAGAGCTTTACTAGAATTCTGCACAGCAGAAGGTACTGATTTAACAGTGCTCTGACATATCCACAAATAACAAAAAATGTCCACTAAGCCAAAAATCCCAGAGTTCACCCCAAACATGAGGAGGCTCATACATGCAGCAGGGAAAGACCTGTAATTTCCTTGCATGTCATTCTAAGATTTTTTTTGTAACAGTACCTATTGCCTCACAGACTCTGTTGATTTCTTTTTAATTTTTTATTGATATAGCCTAAGAGAGCAGCACTGAAAATAATTTGAAGACCTCCCTTCAACTTTTTTCTTTCATTTAATTTTACTTTGTTTTGAAGAGTAAAAACAGAAGCAAAAACAAACAGAAAAAAAGACAGCAACAGGGTAACATACAACAATGCATATGTTACAGATTTTCAAAACAGAAATAGCTAATTAACAATGGTTGTTATATTATCTATTTTTATCATTAAATCTGTTGCTAAGCTTAACATATATAGTTATTAAAGATTTGGGAAATAAATAATAGTGCTTGCTTTCTTTTTATAATATTATTTTTAGCATTTGATTGTGTATTATTTTTCATTTATTTTTTATTAATTTTATTGAGAAACAAATATCAATGAGACAGTGTCAAACCGATTAGTAGGACAGTTTCAATACTTAACACATTGCATATTGTTGTCTTCATAGCAGTTATTCATAGTACAAGATGCAGACATGATATCCTG
>NDGM011142183.1:0-15686 GCA_002564305.1 Octomys mimax | reverse complement strand
AAAAAAAAAAAAAAAACACTGGACACCTGAAAGGTCTCCTCTGACTGACCGATGTGTCTCTACTTCATACCTGTTCACCATCCTCTAACCGGCACACAACCAAAGTGCGCTGCGATCGCACCCCAGTGCCCCACCCGCATCCATCATCCACGCTCCCCGGGCCTCCTGGCCTCTCTCTTGTATGTAACTGCTGGGTTTCCTCCATTATCCTCTGCACTCCTCCTAACAACCATCCTGCCAGAGCGCGTGTCTGTCACCAAGCAACTTGTTTCGGTGTTCAGATGGTTCTCTAAAGATCCAGCAGCAGAGAGTATAACCACGTACCTGCACGGTAGCCAGCTCTGTTCATCTATTACCTTCTTTTCCCTTCACAACCATCTCAGGAAATTGACACAACTACTGTCACCACTTCCAGATGAGAAATTAATGCGCAAGGAGTTTATGTCACCTGTTCATGGCTGCCGGGAGGCAGGTGGCACAGCCAGGATTCACCTAAGTGATCTGTCACCCTTGCCAGTTCCATTGCAAACATCATTCCATTTGCCTCCAGCTAAACCTTCAGCCTCTTTCTGCAGGGAACTGTAGACTGTGATTTCTCAGATTCAGTGACTGTACATCAAGCATCAAAAACCTTTAAACCACTGGGATAGGATGGTTGGCGAAGGTTCAGTGGCCCTCGGGGGCTGCCGCCTCCTCCCCAAATGAGGACGCCTCTTAGGACCCACACAAGGTAACAGAAATATCTTGATTTCAAGTAAGTGGAGTGCACTAAAGCTTGCAGCACTTATTAAAAAAAAAAAAAAAAAAAAGACTGTGGAATATGGAATTTTATTCAGAAACATTGCATCTCAGGTCATCAGCGCTCGCCACTGAACGGTACCTGGACACTTCTCACTGCTCATTCATGAAGAAGCTTGAGTGAGAGGTGATAGAGGGACGTAGGTGCGATGGCAGAATATCCTGACTGTAGTTAAGAGTCATGAGTTTGTCATTTAAAAGGACCATCCAGCTGAGTTGTTGTTGAACTTCTAAGAAAAATGAGGCACAGGCGAAAGAAGAAAAGCTTAGGTATTGCTAAAATTGCCCTAACATATTCCACACACTCACAGAGTTTGATAAATATTTCATGGTTATTCCAGGAAAAGCTTTTAAAGGAATACCTAAGCCAGCAATTACGGGGAAGGGATGTCTTTGGCTCTCAGAGAGTTGGGAATGTCAGCTCTTTGCTGCCGAGGAGTGGCTGGCTGGATCACAAGGCACAGTTGCTGAATGGTCCACAGCCCACCAAAAGGGCAGGGTCCCCGGTGGCTCCTTTCTACTTAACAAGAAAACCACACACACGTGTGTCTAAAACAGTGTTCCTTCTGAGAGATTTGAATAAATCTGAGGCACTTGGCTGGCGGGGTGGGGAGATGGCTGGATTTCTGCCTAACAGCTCTCCAAGCTTCTTGCAGAAACCCTTGCTGAAAAGAGGCCTGGCTCCTTAAATCCCATGGCTCACTAGCCAGCATGGGTGCTCAGCTATAAACTGCTGGGCTTGGATGTCCACTGCCTAAACCCACTTCTGATCACAAATATTTAGGCAAATATTTAACATCACCGTTATATAAATAAATCAGTAAAACTTCAATGCTCCATGTTAACAGAGCCATTTAGTAGAATGCTAAAGACATTTTGGGTTTTTGTTTGGCTAGTAACAGCGCATATCAAATGCCCGTCTTCTACTCAATCAATACGATTTATTAAAATATGTGTGCGGGGGATATTTGTATTTCCCTCCTGGAAGAGAAGTGTTTTCATCATCCAAAAATGACCCTGAAAGTAACTGTTGATGGGCAATTATATGCTGTTTATAAGAAAGATGTTATTTCTGAACTACTTAAAAATATAATTTAGAGGCCTTTTATTCTGTTCAAAAGTATACATGGTTATATTTGGGATTACATCTCAAATTGGAAATGATATAGAAAGTGCTACTTTAAAAGCCATTCTTTGTAGCATATTCTTAAAGCTTGTCAGGAAGTGAGGTATTTTATTAATGGCATTTAATGGCATAAACAAATATAGCAACAAATGATGCCAACACTTCTCCCCCAAGGCTATAGTTAGCCAGAAATAACAACCCTTCACATTTCTGAAGCCTACAAAAAGACGGCTACAGTAGTTTCTTGCCTTTTCTTAAATGGCCTTTAAATAAATACATGAGTCAGTGAAGAGAGGCACTTACTTGAATTAAAGTGATAATTCTGCCAGGACATCAGGATAATTAATTGTGGGTGGCAGAAGTTTGAAACGAGGCTACATTGGAAATCCTGTCCATTTATTTATATATTTTTACTCACTCTCTTGTGGTAATTAGAGAAGCTGTCCCTTGATCTTCAAATCATGCCTTGTCACAGAGCAGAGACCTACATGCTTCTTTGACAAGCTCAACGGTTATTTCAATGACAAACATGGGTGTAGAATTCACATGCATGAATCCAGCCCTCTTCCTACTACTCTTACTACCGCTGCTACTACTACTCTCTCTTCCTCTCTCCCTCTCCCTCTCTCACACACACATACAAACACACACATGCACACACACGCACATGCACACACACTTTCCTTACACTCATTTTCTTCTGCTACCTTAGCATCTGTGTTCCAGATATTCTACTGTTCAATTTATTTCGGTGCCCTCAGTCTCAAAGACAGCATGATTTCTATCAGGGAGGTTTGGGTCTTGCAAGGGACATCAACACACCACACAAAGAAGCCTTACTGCCTTTAGAACTGCTGCCTGTTCATGCTCCCCGTGCTTGAGACCAAAGGGCTCTGTTTCAAAACCAAGATGCCGGAGCTCCAGTGGCAGTGCTGAGTGTGGACTGTGTCGAAGGACACATTTTTGCAGGAGCACCGATTGCCTCAGGACTGGTGGCCTCACTGTAAAGCTGATTCCAGCTGAGTTGCTAAACTGAAGAGTTTCAGGAGACAGAGAACCCAGGATGCAGCTGGGAAATTCTGCACAGAGGGCTGATCCCACAAAAATGGGGAGCCACCCCATCATCTTCACTCTCTAAAAGTTCTATACAAAGAAAAAAGTTCCACTGGAGAAGTAATCTGATGCTAGTTAATTAATTAAAAATTAAATACTTTCCCTGTCATGTTTATCCAGCTACCAGGTAAAGATATTTAAAACTAATACATTTTTTAAAGCTACACGAATTGCCACTAATTCCTGGACTCTGCAATGAGAGGATCAGAGGTATTGAAACATTTCAACATTGCATTCCAGTATAGGATGTGAGCACATCAGACCAAAGAATTCTTACTTCACTGTGTACACTGTCCCATTTTTAAAAATCATTTTCATTCAGCTCCCTAACGTCAACTCCATCTACCTTTTGACACTGTATAGTAATAGTTTGTTCATTAACTATGTGCATTTTTCACCCACTACCCTAAGCACAAAAGGACCCGACACCACGCAGCTCCTCCAGCCCCAAGAGCACAGTGCAGTATTCAGAAAGATGAACGGAGCATGGTAATCGGCATTCCCCATTCCTAAACTTCAAAGCTGATGCTAATTGCCTGTGGACAATACCTCGGGGTGCACACATTACGCGGCTCCCGGGCTTGAACACGGTAGCGAAGAACCAGAGCAACACACAGGCAAACCTTCGGCAGCCGAGGACGCAGGCTGCGAAGGAAGCCAGCGGCTCGCTGGGAAGCATTCAGCCGTGTTCTACCTACCGGCATTGTCCATGTCTCAGGAGCGACGAGGCGGGTCCTGTCGCTGGCAGCCGGGAAGCCCTGGCTCTGCGGGCTGTCGGAGCACCCTGCCTTTCTCTGCTTATCAGCCCTTGCTGGCACACAGAGCATACTTCAAGCACTGTCGGCAGGAGACACCGCCAGGAAATTTATATCTCCAAGGATGACAAACAGCCATTAGCTCCATTACAGGCTGATTAAGAGAGACTGAGCCTATCAAGTGGGCCCTCGAATCCCCTGGGTTTCTACCTCTGTTCTGAGCGAAGGAGGGGGTGAAAAGCGAGAAAAGACAGAAAGAAAGAAAATCACTGCAATGATTGAGTGTGCCGCATGCTGTAAGGGGGAAAAAGTCTATACGCTACGCGAGACACACTGGTTTCCAAGAGATGTTAGAGCACACGGGAGCAGGAAAAGACACAGATAATTAAAAGGTAAAAAGGGAGCTCTAAAAATACTACAGCAAATGATCCTTCCTTTGAGGTTCGAGAGGCTGCAGCCTGAACCACTGACATCACGGAATGACTGGGCAACTTTTCACTGTAAAATGTTCAAGTGTTCAGGTGGTGGTTGGGGGGAGGGAGGCAAGGAGTAGCAGATGAGACATTTTAAAGTGAGGGCTATCTAGTATCTCTGCTCCCTTTCAATGCTACGAAGCTGAGTGCGGCTGTTCCATCCTGGTTGTGTTTTGAGAATGAAGAGCTTTCCTCGGTGGGGCCAGAATTTCTGTGCACTTCATGTTTAAAAAAATTTTAAAGGGATTTCAGCCAGTGTCGCTGATAATGCAAGAACTAACTGTCCAGAGAGGTCAGGGAAGGGGATTCTATGGGTTGTTACAGTACGCAGCTCTCTGAGTGACAGAAATCCGAGGCTCAGGAAAAGGTCATCAAATAATATACGAAAAGCCATGTTCCTTGTTTTCTGTAACTTGGTTATGTAAACAGGACCCTCAAAGACAGCAAAAACTGCCTTCAGTCTCAGGGGATTGGGATGAACATGGAGCTCTTCTTAAAAATCACTGGGTTTGTTCTGTATACCTAAAATGTACCAATAAACTTAAGAAAGCAAAGAAAAAATGAAAAAAAAAATCACTGTGTCCTTTAACATCACATGCCAAGCCATTTAGCTCAGGTCACAGTAGATTTGGGGGCCACACAATTGTGTCTCCTGTACTTTCTCACATGGAGGGAACAGATTTGCAGTGATCTCGTGGGACCTACAATACGGTGGATTCCCAGGGCAAGAAGCTCTGAGAGATTTTCACTTTGACAGGTTTTTATAAAACAGTTCTTAGGGTTATCGGACTCCTATAAATGCTAACTCAAAAAGTAAATGGTTTAAGCATTTCCTTATGCCACTGGAATTCCTAGTGACAAACTACTTACAAATTATTTATAACCCAGTCTTCCATTGCAACAGCTTCTGAGATTAAATATTCTTGTTTTTAACATAACTTCAAGCTATCCCGCAAAGTTAAGGGTCCGTCAGAATTAAAGCGAATCCTTTATTTGTGTGATCAGTGCTAGCGCAGAAAGACTTTCCTCCAAAAAAAGCTGAATTCCTCAGTGATTCCTTCCTGAATTTTTACCTGTTATTTTAATTCTGTGACATGATTATAAGGATCTATTGCTCCGTGAGTTTTGAAAATATTTATTCATGCTTTGAAAGTGCTTGGCTCCCATAAGACTGAGATCACCGTGGCTTCCACGCCTCATCTCCTTGCCCTGATTAAGACCTGCCAGCTACCCAGAGTCCGTGTCATTCACACAAAATCTAGAGCAAACGAACTGTCTTTAAGAAACAAGAAGATTTACCAGGAAAATGAGCAACATGGAGAGAAGAGGTATCACCAAGGCTGATGTGTACACACTGTACATTGTCTCAGGTGATCTCCATCCGGATCAGCCTTTCCACGGTTTGAAATGCAACCTCCACTCCTTTTTATCAGTACAGTTAGTTCCCAAATGACAAGTGGATTGTGTGTCAAATGTTTGTTCTGCCGATCATTTGAAACACACTTTTTCTCACAAATATGGCTAGGTGACAAGGATGGCCCAATAATCACCCTTTGATGTGATTTATTTAAGACTCACGCTTCCTTATACACAGTCCTAAAATCTAGAAAACATCTCATGATTTGTTTTTAAAGATAGGCCCAAAATACATTTGATGTCTCAGCCTGACTTGCATGCTATTTAAAATCTTTACTCGTCCCACTTAGAGGGAATGATTACATTTTGCTGGAGAAATTTTCGTGTTACAGATGATGATGAGAATCTGTTCAGGCCCTTTTAGGGATGATAATATAGAGTTGATGTATCATATTACCATTCTAAAATAAAAAATTCTGAATTCTGGAACACAGTGGGCCCCCAGGGTTTTAAGAGGGACAGTGGTCCTTTCGTACAAGTTCTGCAATACAAAGCAGTAGGCGGTGATGGTGGGGGGTGCAGGTTAGTCAGCTAGATATATTCATTCTACATCACAATCTGGACCACACCAGGCACTGTAGGCACGTAGTGATACATTCACAATAGCTTAAGATATTTTAAATTAAACTAAAGTGGCGGAAAGTAATCCTCTCCTTTAGTTGGCCATAGGATCCCCTGCACAAACTTACGAACTTAACTTTGTCCTGCCCTCTCCTGCTGAGAATGCAAACCCTTCCACTGGAGGCACAAGAAATAAGCAAAGGACGGGTAGTGCAGAAGGATGTGGAGAATTAGCAGACCTAACCTTGGGTGTCTGCAGCCGTGGCCAGGGGTCATTCTCACAAAACCTGTCCCACTACACTGACCACAGCTACCCTCCCCAGCCTCAGAAGGCCATGTACAAGGAAGCAGCACACTGAGGAGACTATTTTCTCCAAGCTGCAGGGAGAATCCACTCCCTCCCTTGACTTAATTCAGATCCATAATTAATCTGCTCCAGTTGGGGAAGCCTGAGTATGCACTGTTCAGTGGGCCTTGTATACTGAGATGCCTGAGTGTTCTACATTATGGTTCTAAATAGGAGCTTGGTTCTGTTTGTAATAACAGTCCCACTCCGATACCACTCAGCTTTCTCTAAAGCGCGCTGGCTTGATGGAGGCCAGCGGTAGCTCGGTGCTCTCCATCCAAGACTCCTCCAGGGCCTCTCCACCTGCAGGAAAACGCTGCCCCTCTCCATGGTTGAGTTGTTAAAGAGGCTATTTGCCTGAGGCTGCTGACAACCTGAAGAAGCAGGAAAACACTTGCAAACTGTACACTCCACAAGGGGTTGATATCTAGAATACATGAGGACTTCAAAGGTCATTAGTGAAAAAGCCCCACATAATCTGAGTTAAAAACGGCCAAAAGACCTGAATAGATACTGCTTCTTTTTTTGAAACAGATACTGGCTGGCCAATCAGTATGTGAAAAAATGCTCACTGGCATCAAAAAGCCAATCAAAACCACAACACGGGGGCCGGAGAGATGGCTCAGTGGAATAAGCGCTTCCCTGGCAAGCACAAGGGCCTGAGTTCAATCCCCGGTTCTGCAAAAACAAAAAAACAAAACAAAATAAAGAAAAAAACCACAACACAATATCAACCAACTCCAGTGAGAACGGCTGTCACCAAAAAGATAAAAGATAACTGTTGGCACGGATGGGAAGGGAAAGCTTGCTTACTATTGGCAAGAATGTCACCATTATAAAATGTAGTCCAGAAGTTCCTCAAGAGGTCACCGTTAGCATAGCCTTGTGACCCAGCAAGACCACTGCTGGGTATGCAGAAATGAAGTCCATATGCTGAGGACATTTCCTCACTCCTTGCTCACTGCAGCAGCATCCACTGTTAGCAAAGAGATGGGTCAACCTCAGTGTCCATTAATGGATGAATGGGTAAAGTGGCATATTACTCAGCTACCAAAAATGAAATGTTATTGCTTACAGCAGGATGAACCCAAAAGACATTAAGCTAAGTGCAAGAAGTCTGGGACACAGAGACCAGCACTACGTGATCTCATTCATTTGTGAAATCTAAAGATCTGTCCTTATAGAAATAGACAATAGAACAAAGGTTACCAGAGACCAAGGAGGGGGTGGGGTAAGGGGAGGTTGGTCAACAGCTACAAAGGTACAATTAGAGGGCAATTTCTATTGTGCCATTACACACTAAGATGACTACAGTTAATAATAATGTGTATTTCAGAACAATTATCAGAGAAGAATCTGAATGTTCTCCCAAGAAAAGATAAATATCTGAAGAAAGAATACGCTAATATTGCCCCACTGAAATCATTATGCAAAGTGTACATGAGACAGTTCTTTCTCCTCATGCCTAGGTACAATTATTGTACAATTATTGTATGTCCACTAAAAATATTTAATTCAATTCCATTCCATTTGCTCATTTTCTATTTCAAAACAAAAGGTATTTCTGACTCCAGGCCACCTCTGGTGGTGTTCCAGCACTCAAATGTAGCACCGAATGTCTCTTTATATCTCTCTTCAAAAAGCCATATAAAGAGAAGTGCAGCTCGAGTCCCTGAGTTCAATACTTGGTGTCATGCCACCCCCAAGAAAATGAGGACTGGAATCTCAGATTTAAAGAAGCGAATGCCTTGGATCCCTACAAAAATTCTGCAGGTTTCACATGACCTTTGTGCAATGCCAGGAGTCACCCCCAGGGCCTTGCATGGGGTGCTAAGTCCGTCCCACCCTTCACGCAGCTTCTTGGTCCTGTGCTTGAGGCTCAGTGAGCAGGGAAAAGCTGAGGCCATGACGCTCTGCTTTTACTGGCTGAACTAGAAGTCGGGCTTCGGAGAATGACTCGAGTAGGGATGCAGGCAAGAGTCAAAAACACTTCTCCAGGGGGCGGATCAACTCCACAACTTCATGCCAAAATACCAGAGTCTGGTTTTCAGAGAACCTACTGGTTTCCTTCTCTAAAAAGGGAGACTTGGGCTGGGGAGATAGCGCAGCAGTCTAAGCACCTGCCTGGCAAGCACAAGGACTGGAGTCTGATCCCCAGACTGGCCCTGGAACCTGCCAGTCCTGAAACCCTGTGTGGTGGCGCATGCCTGTAATCCCAGTGCTTGGGAGGCTGAAGACAGGAGGATGACTATGAGTCTGATCTATGTAGTGAAACCCTGTAGATCCTGTATTAAGTACATTAACAAGAAAAAAAAAAAAAAAAAAAAAAGGACAACGAAAAGTACAGATAATCTTTTCAGGAAGATGCGGGCAAAGGAACGTGAGCTGTTTATCTCTTGTGCTACTCTCTGGCCTTGGGCACAGTGCTTCCTTGGGATGCCTACACTTTCGATTAATCCTAACCAGCCTCCTTCTGAGATTCTTCTTCTGTCACAGGGTGTGAGGAAGGGCATCTGAGGTCACTTCGCTTTTCTTCTCTTATTCATGGCCCTTCTGGTCACATCATTTATCTCTGTCTCTGTCTCTGTCTCTGTCTCTCTCGCTCTCTTGCTCTGTCTCTCTCCCCCATTTCCTTCTTTCCATCCCTCTCTCCTCCTCTCTTTCTTCATTTTCCTTCCTCTTTCTCTCCCTCTCCCTCATTCTTTCTCTTTGCTGTGGTACTGAGCTACATCCCCAGCCACTTTATTTTTCATTCTGAGACAGGATCTTAGTAAACTGCCCAGGCTGCCCTTGAACTTGGACTCCTCCTGACTTACTCTCTAGAATAGCTAGGCTCACAGGTGTGCACTCTGCCACAGGCAATGTGCTTAACAGCTTAAACTATATTCTAATGCAGAGGTATGAGACTTTCCAGGGTGCTTGGAGGGTCTCATATCTAGGTCCTAATAAAGCCCTGCCTGCTGGACAGATCTGACAAGTCTGCACTTTTGATCAGGGTAATTTGCTGTGCCTGACCTTGGACGCTTCCTCCATCACTCTAGACTCACAGCAATGGTGTGTGAGCTACTGCACAGGTCAGTCACAGGTGGCCCCCAGAAGCCCAATGGCCATTTCCATGAGTTCCAAAGGGCCTGAGCCCAAAGCAGTGAGTGAGAATCCTGCTGAGACCTGCTTTGCTCAAGATGCAAAAAGCAGACAAAGGCTAGAGATGGACGCGCACCTCCCTGGTGGTGACAGGTTTCAAAGATGCCACTTGAGAAAAGCTCCGCTTGAATAGGGATATGAATGACCTGAGAAATGAGGTTGGAAATCAAGCTGTTGTTGACCTACATCTAGGATCCCCAGCTTTACACAGCCAAGATGGGAGCACAAGTCCTCTTTCCTGAATAATAAACTTCACCTTGCTCCCCAAATGGGCAACATCCCCTCACCATGCGGCACAAGCCCACTGTGTCATTACAAAACTTGGGCTGAGGAGTCAAGGGGATCAGGTGGGTGTTGGCCTTGGTTCCATAACACTATTAAAGAAAGAACAGAGAAGTGAAATTAAAACCAAAGAAGCAGACATAAAATGGATGCACCAGCTGAATTCCAAAATGCAATAGCATGTCTCTCAGTGATGGGCTGAGGCCTCAGGCGCAAGCCATCAGGTGACTTTGAGCCGTGTGCTGACACACACCTGGATGGCCCAGCTCAGGGGCTAGGCGAGGCCTTCAGTGTAATCAAAAGGCAAGTTAAGGAAGAGATGGACGCTGCTGCTGCCCAACGAAATCTAGGATTCTGTTTAGAGCAAACGTGTTTTTAAAATAAAGAGGTAGGGGTCAGCTGTAAAATAACAAAATAAAAATATGTATATGAACCAGTAACATGGTTTATTATCACTATAAAGTATTATGCATTATGTGTAATTAGGTGAGCTATACTTTTATATAACTGTCAACACAATAGTTGTTTCTTTTTGCACTACAATCACCACAAACACATGAATAATGCATGTGTTATGGTTTGTGTCCAGCTGGGGCGGCTTCTGGAATTTGCAATTGATTCTTAATCCAATACTGGGACTATAGGTGTGAGTCCTACACCTTGGCCCCGTGTGGGTGATCTACATGACAATGCAAGGAGGGGAAAGAAGCCAGCTAGCTGAGGGAGCTGCCGCCCCTCCCTTTGCTCTCTGCTCTTTCCCAACACCATGAATGGCTGCTCTGTGCCATGAGCCACTCTGCCTTGGAGCCACCTGAGTATGGATGGAAGCCTCTACTAACTGAGCTAAATAGACCTTTCCTTCCTTCACTTTGGATGTCAGGTATTTGTCCCAGCAATGAGAGAAGAGTTGCTGAGACAGCGTGGTACTGTGACATTACAATGGTTGTAGAGTCACTGGGTAATAGGAATGCTTCATTCTATTATGATCTTAAGGGACCACTGTCCCCTGTGCAGCCTCTTGCCAAAATTATTATACAACATGTGACTGTGTCTTACGACTGCTCTTACTAAAAAAAAACCTAATAAAGTAACCAGTATAAATGACTATTTCCTGACACTATCCACATTACATCTAATTAGGATTTTTAAAATAAGGAGGTGTAGGTAAGAGGTAAGTGAAGCCATGGCTTCTATCAAAAGCAAAGAGGCAAATATGAAATAAAAGCAGGTAGAGAGGAGGCAAAGACAGGTGGATACAGAAAACAGCTAGCAGGATGTCTTTGAAATGAAAGAGTCATGACATTTAGACCAACACAGACTTCCCACGAGCAAGTACAGCTGCCAGGAGACAACATGGGAAGGAAAATGACTGTCACGGTTACATTTTATGTTTAGCTCTCCTACCATTCATCAGCAAAATGCTGGCATTTCCACTGCTACAAAATTCAGACTCAATGTTATAAAGAAGTGAACAGTACTTAGGTAAGTTGGAAACAAAACCCAGAGAGAAGAGAGTGGATATATGAAAACCTCACAGACAACAAGAAGCTGATAATATGTATTAACATGGGGAGACCACTATTGACTATGAAATACCACTTCTGTAATTGATAAAAACATTTACCCAAAGGGTTAAAACTAGACAAGCATGATGAAATGGGGGCTTTCCAAAGCATTCAAGGGAAACAGGATTGGATAAGGCGGTGCATTCCTGCAATCCCAGTACTCAGGAGGCTGAGGCAGGAGAACTGCCATGAGTTCGAGGTTGGTCTGGGCTACATAAGCAAGTTCAAACTACACTACACTACAGGTTGGGACCCTGTCTCAAAATAAATAGAATGAATGAATAAATACCTAGAGAAACATTGGATAACTTAGATTAGATTGAGATAGAATGATAGTTTCAGATTTTAACATAGTTTATAAATTTATAGCTCCATATGTCTTTAAAAATTCTGCTCAACTACTAAATGAATGAAAATAACTTTTGTTAATTAAGCCATTTGTGTGTAACAGGGATTGAATATATATATATATATATATATATATATATATATATATATATATACTTTACAGGATCAAAGTCAATTCCTGTTGTGAAGGAACAAAATGTCAGAAACTTCTAACAGTTATTTTATATAAAAGGTAAGAAACAGGGCCTGGGGTACAGCTCAGGGACAGAGCTCTTACCTAGTGTGCATGACGCCCTCCTTGGTCTGATCGCTAGCACTGCAAAAATGAACCCCAGGTAAGACACCATTACGCTATAACAATGTTTAGTATGTGGGTTTCCTCGGCACCTTTGAAACATGCTAGAGTAGTTTCATAGCATAGAGTTGACACAAATTAGTGAACTAAATTCTTTTCTTGTTGTAAAAACTTGGAAATAAAGAATTTTGGTGGATTTTTCAACTTACTTGCTAAATTACAAAGATGCAACAGACACTGATTAGCTTTCAAAAATAACCAAGGACAGCAGAGAGAGCGTGATTCACCAGCTGAGCTTCAACCCAGGGCTACGCAAGGAAGGTCGATGAGATTGACCTGCGATTTAGCCAACTCAGCTGGTGATGTCCCAGTGAGGTATCTTTTTTAACTTTGATTGTCATTAAAGCCAGGCATGAAAATAAGCTCATTTAAAACCAAATAATGAACCTGCTACTTTCTGAATTAATCAAGATACAGTCTTTTTTTAAAAGTTTATTCTTATGTTAAATTTATTTTATTAGTACACGTTTAAAGCACATGACGTTTCCATTCCTTGTATGAGTGCATGCATGTGTATAACACATCTTAATTCCTTTTCTTCATTCTTCCTTCTCCTTCCCCTCCCTCCATCTCTTGATCCATTTTCCCACCTGAGAAAGATCTATTTCTCAACTTCCTATTGCCTAATTTTTATTTTGCTCTTGTTTATAATTTTCATTGCTCATGTAAGAGAAGCCACGTGTTATTTTGGCTTGTGTGTCTTATCTCACTTAACATTATGCTCCCAAGAGTCCGCAGGCATCATGTCTTATTAATACAATATACATTTTTATTTCAATATTTTTCACTCCCTAGATTTTTATGCCAGATAACATACATGATATACAGCAGTCCATGTACATAAATTTTAATTGAGTGTGTATACCACATTGGAAGTGATGACTTTTTCCTAAATGCACAGTGTCCTGGTCACAGCCGGCTGTGCAAGCGAAGGCCACTAAAGCTCTGTGTGCCCTCCTACTCTGCTCTGCGCTACTTTTTACTTTTTCCTCAGGAGGTGGGTGGGTGTGGTTTGTGGCTGTTTCCACAACTAGGAGCACATATCTTTCTCTAGGCTGGTCCCTGAGCTCGTAGTAGACTTCCTCTCCTATTCCTACGGGGTCACTTTCCTTCCCTCATTGAAGAAAATTACATCATTCGCACCTACTCTCTGAAACCTTCCCTCCCACATCAGAAGCACAGGAAATTTCCATTGCTTTCTCCACTCTCCACCATGAAAAGTACAGCAAACATATTGATTTGTTCATACTTTTAACTCGAAGTGTATTTTAAAATTCATGGTAAGTTATGTTCTTTGTGATGTTCTTCCTAATTAGATGGACAAAAAGTAGCCTTCTCTTTATTATTCTAGGACAGGAATAAGGCCTGAAGATCTGGTTGGAGTCTCCACTATGCTCACAAGCTGAATATCTTCGAGTGTGTTGTTTTCTTTTGCTTTGTTCTGCTTTCTGCAGTACTGGAGACTGAATCCACAGGCTTGTGCATGCTAGGCAGGAGCGACACAACCAACACTTTCATTTCATTTTGACACAGGGACTTGCTAAGTTACCCGGCTAGGCCTTGAACTTGCCTCCAACTCAGCCTCTTAGGCAAGTTTTGAATACCCAAAGACAACTGGTGTCATGACTAATTTGGGGTCGTTGAGCTCAGCAGGGCTCAACTGTTCTTCTAATTCCTTCCCTTAAGCCTTGCAGACCCTAGACCCTGCTTCTCAGAAGAGATCTGAGCTGCTATGATCTACCAAGGATTTCCCACACTCACCCCACCTGAACTCCCCGACAGCCACCCATTCAGGCATAACTCATATAGGCCTCAAAGGATTAAGATTATGTTTGGGGGGGGGGGAACAGGAAAATGTTGCTTTACTTTTGAAGTGCTTGGGATTAGGTCCAGGGCTCCTAACATGCTAGGCAGGTGCTCTACCACTGAGCCACACCCTCTAACCTGGAAAAGTCGACTTAAAAGGTAAATGTGAACATATTTCTTGTTTTGGTTTTGAACACTCTGGACATTTGATAGCTGTTACTGGTCTCACTATGATAGTATTGATCGGCTTCCTAGGGAGAGGATTCTGAATGGAGAAATCTCTCCTTTGTCACAAAAATAAAAGCCCAGGGATGTGTTTCTCTTCCCGCAACACTGCAAAAGAATGAGGAATTCCAGGGCCAGGCAGGACCCAGGAGCTTGTGTTTATTTGGAAGTGAATCTCAAAGTGAAGGGGCTGGAGGCTGGGGAAAAACACGATCAAACAACACCCACCAGGCCACGTCGGGGAAAGCACAGGCAGGAGAGGTGGCCCCCGGTACATAACGTATATGTAGCTTTGCCAATAAAAGCCGTGCACTTAGATGCACCCAAACAAGCAAGTTCTCATCTGCAAATGGGACTTCTAAAGATGTTATTAGCGTGTGATTCAGCACACAGCAGTTACACGTGCTGTGTCAGTGCGCATGTGCAGCACATCTTAATGGTTTTTCTTCCCTCCTTTTCCTCTCCCTTCCTCCATCTCTTGGTCCTCTTCACGAACAAGAGTTCTTAGGTGTCTTCTACTGTGCCTGAAGGCCTGAGTCAGACTCCTGCCTCTGGGGAGTGAGTGCAGCAACGGTCGGCCCCTGCAAACATAGTGCTGGAAACCCTGCGTCAGGTGCTTTGCCTGGCAGCATGACCAGCCCCCAGCCCCACGAAGGCCTTTGCCCCACTGGCTCCAACTCAGGACACCATTGATAGATCTTCTTCCTTCTCTTTCAGAGATGGCCTGAACCGAGATTCAGGCCAGGTCGCAGCCCACCACTCGAAGACTGACTTCTACCAGCTACCATTTGATGCAGCAGTTATTGGTTTTCCCAATCTGTATTTCTAACATACTCACCTCTCTCCAACCACTGCTTTGGAAATTTTCTCCTTACATTATTAGTATCGACATTATGAACTTGTTAGTTGTTTTTGTTTTTTTAAGGAATAACAGCGGTACCATTTTCCAGTTTTGTTAGATGAGCATTTAGAATTTCTTTTCTATACTTGTCCGGTCTGCAGCAACAAAGCGCTTCTTTTTCAGGCATAAATCTGACTGAACAACATCCATCTTTAAGATGTTATGTGGTGAATATAAAAGTATTTACATGAACATTTGTTATGCACTTTGACAGTTTCAAATTATACCTCCTGAAAATTTCAGAGCTAGCTTACAAATCTACATTGCATTGAAGTTTATTACCCTACATTAACAATTTTAGACTTTGTGTTCTTACTGCTTTTGCCCATCAAATCTTTCTTCTCCTTCTCCTTCTCCTTTCTGTATTTAGGGCAGGGTCTACAGAGTCTACAGGGTTTCACTACGCATATCAGACTCTTAGTGATTCTCCTGTTTTCAGCCTCCCAAGTGCTGGGATTACAGGCACATACCA